>JAPQRP010000024.1:28902615-28923329 GCA_037367295.1 Apogon hyalosoma | reverse complement strand
AATCAGAAGTTTCCCATTGCATGTGGGCAAAGCTGGCAACCTGTGATCTAACCAAGTGATGCTCCCATCACTGACTGCAGTGGTTGTAGAGTGGCCGGAGCTCAGAGGATGGAAAGTGCTGCTGGCACAGCTATTCCCAAAATTATAAAACTTGGTTTCAAAGACTTTTATAATGAAAACAAAAAAAGATTCACCATGTGCAAGGTCTGCAGTGCCAAAATTTCGGACACCTCCAGCACCACGTCGCATTTCATTCAGCCTTTCAGACTACACAAGGAAAAGTAAGTAATGTCACTAGCTATACCATTCTTTTTAACCTGACATTAGCTAATGTTCCATATCTTTTAGTCAAAAGTGCCAAGACCTTAATGTTGGCATTACAGACCACATCAAGTTTGAATCATGTTGACGTTTTAGTTTTAAATTGATCCAGCTTATCAAATAACAGAAAATTTTAGTAAAATATGGCATGTGAAAGGAGTAATGGACATAGAAGTCACACTTGTTCAAGTTCATTCTTTGATGCAATGTTTTTTGTGACATATTGAAATACATGTTGCAAATAAAAGTCCAGCAAGACAGATATCTTCCAGCTTGTTATATTTCTATGACTTCACTTGTGAATTGTTTGACCTAAGCTATGACTTGACTTGACTCGCCTTTAACAAAAAGGACTTGGGACTTGCTTGAGACTCGAAGGTTAAGACTTGAGACTTGCACGTGTGACTTACTCCCATCTCTGTTATCTACTATACATGGGAAAACTGCAATAATTTGTACTGATGATTATAAAGTATCTATAGACACAACAGTGACTGTAATGTCTGTGCTAAGTCTCTTAGAGCTGTCCATAGTCCTGATTTCATTGCTAGGGCTCCTGCGGGATCAGCACCACGAATAGCAATTTGCCATGTTTCTGTCCAAACCTACTCTTCCCTCTGAGCATTTTTATCTGTAATGTGATTACTATGATTTTCACAGGAGCCAAAGTGTACAGCAGTTACCTTTTTCATTTTAATCAGATTATTATAATCCCTCAACATGGGCTCTTAAATCCTGCATGGAATGAGTAATTCAGACACTGACAAAAGAAAGAAATGAAAGAAAACCGGGTAGGGGAGCAAAATACATTTGATTCACTAAAACATGTAGGCAGCATATATTAATCAAAGTCTCTGAAGAAACAGATCACGGATCAGGTAATACTGCAGGTGTTCTTAGAGGGAAAAGGCCTTCAAATTTTCATGTCTCCCAGTGGTAAAAATATTTACATCGTGCTATTCTCATAGGCCGTATTCCTGAAATAATTCCCTATAATTTAAGTGAAAATGGCTAGTTATCACATCATATAACATCCAGTTTTGTTGTTTTTTCATATCAGGAAAACACAAAATGAGTCAGCCAGTGAGTGTTATTACACAGCACAGAGAGCAACAACAGGATTAACATAAAATATTGCATTCAGGTAAAACATCAGTCTATGCTTATGTATTTGAAACAACAGGAATATGTTTACTTGATGATCTTTGCAAGAGCGTGACATAATGTTTCTTTTTTTTTTTCCACGCAAACACTAACTGAAAGTAATTTGTCTTGCTGAGCATGGAATTTTTGAAAAAAAGGCTTGTTTGTTGTTTGATATTTTTGAGGGTAGCCAAAACCCTAATTGTGTCTGGATTAAGAAAAATAAAGTGCATAGTTATTTTGCTTCCCATCTGTGTGTCATGGGTAAAATCCAGCCTGAAAACTTCACTATCTCTGTAGTTAATTCAGTGTTAGAGCCCAAAGTTTACTCACGCCTTAGCAGCTGACACTCAAATCTTTCAGATCATCTGACCCACTGTCTAGACAGGAGACAGCCCAAGAGCTGAGAATATCTCAATGCACTCTCTCATCTATCCTCTTGTCTCAAGTGTGTAGGCAGGAGAAGGATAAAAGAATGGACCCATTTCTCCAACTTCATTAAGTTGCTACATTGATGGATTTTTAGAAAGGAATCTTAATCTCGGGTGACTTCTGTTTTCAACAAGAAAATGGGCTTTTAAATGTATAATGCAAAAGAACATGGATAAATCCTTTCAAGCGTTATGATAAAAGACAACACTGTAAGCTTTCGAAAGGGAGAAGTGGGAGGATAGGGAGGAAAATGGGGCTAAATAATAGGTGTTCACCAAGAAAACAACTTTGTAGTGTGGAAATGAGAAGCAAAGGGAACTGAGTAAAACAGAAAGAGAAGAGCGGCAAAGAAAAAAAACTGTCTGAGGATGACTATCACTGAGTCCAGCAGAAAAAGAGTGAATGAGCACATACTAGAACAAAGAGAACAGAGAGAAACGAGGAGGCAAACTGAAGCAGAGTGGAAAATAGGCAGCACAAATGCAACAACAGACAGAAGAAGAGACATATATATAAGAAGAAGGAAGCCAAGTTACCAAGTCACCAAGAAAAAAAATCTCAGAGCTATCATGGAGTGTAATGTTGAACACAATGTTATGATGCATGAGCTCAGTGGCTGTAAGCGGTTTTAAAAACCAGTGGCTGTGTAATGCTCTTTAATGTGACCATTATGGTGTCGGCGACGGTGCTTTGCACTGCGAGAGTGTTATTTAGAACTAATGGGCATGGCCTCTGAGTGCCATTATGGAGTTTGCATTCCCTGCACCTTATCACATGTAAACCAAGAGGGTAGGGCAGGCGTGACTCACAAACACCTGCCTGTCAGTGCAAAAAGTGAACTGCAGACAGAAAATGGCCTGTGATGTCATAGACAGTCGAGATGTTGATAGCACTCACAGCATGTCTCAACAGGTCAATGATAAAAAGATTACAGGGGTACTTAGTCGGTGGGCAGTATGTAATTTTGAGTTCTTCACCTCTGGGACCATAATTTTCCATGCCCTACTTAAAGTGGTGCGCGGAGCTGCGTGTGTGGCAAACTGTGATGCTCAGTGATAAACTACTTTAATGGTCTCTTCTTTCTTGGCGTAGCTGAGAATTGCATACACAAAATGCACTTTCATAATTTACTGCATCATATGAACAAAGTGCCTGCACATTTCTACGAACAAGAGTTGTTGCTTTTAATGGTTCTGTGTGTGATATTTAGTGGCATCTGGTGGTGAAGTTGCAGATTACAACCAACTAAAGCTCCCTCATCTCTTCCCTGTATGGTGGCCTTTAAAGAGCCAGTGACACCTGCATAAAATGAAAAAAGGAATAAAACATGTCCATTCTGAGGGACTGGCAGCGTAGCACGTTGTGGTAACATGGCAACACTTTATGGCGGACCCCTGCTACCTTTTTAGATACTAACAGCTTATTCTTAGGCTGTGAAAACACTGTGCTATTGTCAGGAGATTACACGCATGAACATGTAACTATGAATACTATATTCTATTTCTGTAGTTAGATCCACCAAAATGTTAAACAATGAACCTTTTAGATCTTTAAGACCTTTTAATGCCTATACAAAAATAAAGTAACAAAGCTGCAGCTACAGAAATGTTAATCAGATTACAACTAACATTTATTCTGTGGTTGCCACTTAAATTAACTTTGATCTAGTAGAATGAATGAATATAGAAATTGAAAATATATATTTCAAATATTTATACATAAACCCGCAGCTCCTTTATATTCTGTGTGGTTATCAGAGAAAAGGTGCTGAATACTGTCTGATGACTGGTAGTGCATCCTGAAGACTTTGCCAAAGCCGACATATTTGCATATTCGCAGCAGGCAAATGATCATTAGTACATACTGTTCAGCCAAATAGACAGCGTCATTGTTAAGGAATATAAAATGCTGGTAAAATAAAACATAAAAACTGAACAAAACATAAACACTCTCATTCATTCTGCCAGATCAAATTTAATTTCTCCTCTCTACAATTCAAGACATTTATGGATTTTATTAAGATTAAATTTAAGATGTTTAAGCCTCAATATAACTCACTGCATGGCTTGATGAGTGTGAGTGTAAGTGTAAGTATAGGTCCTATACTGTAAGAATTGAATTATAGTGATAATTTAATGGTGACACTTTTTCACTGTAATATTCAACAAGTTCATGTAAAAATGAATCACCACAAGGGTCTTGAAACAGAAAAAGAAACTGCAATTTCTTGAGGTGAAGTGTGCAAGACTCATGGCATACCTCTCCCCTACCTATTCTAATTGCATCAGTCACATTCAGCGTCTACACTTGTATTCGCAAAAAGGGGCATATGTTAATTAAAAAAGGTTTACAGCTCAGGCATGCATTTCATCACAGTTACTATCTGCTCATTACAATGGAATGTGCTCTCAAAATGGCTCCCTTTTAACTTCTCCCTCTCAAACTTTGAGCTCAGCTAAGGGCAAACGTCTAGACAGTGTTTTGCTTAGGGTGCAGGTGATTAGGCAACACAAGGGACTGGGGCAATGTTATTCCCCAGGTTCCCACTGAGTCTCTGGGGTTCTCCAAACAAGGTCTGTGGAGGTTTGAGGCTACGAGGCTGCCTACAGCTTTGTCTTTTCTCCACTGATCACCAGCGTGTCAATCTAACACACACCCGATAAATGTCACTCATCATTTAATTGTGATGACACCTTTTTCTTTCTTTCTTTTTTTTTGTTTGTGTGTCAGTAAGTATGTCGGCTGAATAGTATCTGTACCACAGCTGCACAGCTTCATTTCCTGCTGCACCGCTGGCTGCATTGTCATTGTAATGTTTGTGACATCAAGTGGACAAAGTTGAAACTACAGGGCTCCATATCCACATGTTCAGACCGTACATGGGCTCTTATTTTGATGCATTGTTTAGACGTTATGACTAAATATAAGCATCCGCATTGCGCTATTCTTACTCTTGCACTACATTTATGTGATACCTTGTTAGTGGCCAATCAACACCCAAGGAATATGTGCAGTTTTTCCACCTCCGCAGGTATTTAACATGTGTTTATTGAAAAAAAAGCTCCTACCATGTAAATGCTTTGAGCTGAAACTTAGTACATAGAAATACATTGGTTTGACAGAGAGTTTTTGAAAATTCACCCAAGCTATGCAATAAGCAGCTTCACACCCATATGTGCAATGTGCTTTGAGATAATAACAAGCTTGAGTCAAACTTTAATTAAACATCTAACTTTTTTTGCATTCCAAATTACCTGTGAAAGTGCAATAAAACATCAAGGCAGGAGACATACGCAGAGATCACACACTCTATACATGTAACTACAGGGGATGATTTATTTCCACCTGTTTCCTCTTAAGTCTAAGAATCAAAGATTAACATTCAAGATGCATACAGTGTGTCATCTATTTAAAATCCTTCATATTTCATAGTATCATTCAAATGCAGACTATTTGGTGTAGAACAGGGAATTCAAATACAATGTGCACACTCAGGCATGTGTGTGTTTGACTGCTTATTAATATTTTACTAAAGCATTGCCTAAAATTACTCAATGAAGCAACCCAACCCGCAATGGGAATTCACCTCTATGATGCATGTGTGTGTGTGCATGTAGTGTATTTGCATGTGTGCACTGACACAAACTAACTCTGAGAGGTTTTTCTGCTAACATGTATGCAGCTTCCACTGTGCAGTGAATGTTGAGTGTAAAAGCACAGTCACATGTATCCCCATGCCCTTGCTCCCAGGTCATTACTATTTTAAGGCAGTATGAAGTATCCTGACACACACACATGCACATAAACACAAACGCGAGAAGTTAGAGATGGACCCTGAGGTATAGGTACCCTCAGGCATTGTAACTGTTCCACTCAGTGATCCTGGTGTGCAGAAACAGTTGGAGAGAGGCATCCATCTTTTTCTACAGTGATTTACTAACACACTGTATCTCTGTTTCTCCGGCTCATACAGGCATGCCAGCACACCCAGGTATGCATGACGAGAAAACACAACCGCTGAGCAGCTGAAAAATTGTCAGAAAAAGATTATACATGGTGAGCTATTGCACACACAATCCCACAAACACACACAGGGGCAGACACTGACAGACCGACAAAAGCATGACGCTATAGAAAAGATATTACAGTAAACACCAGCAGGTTGATGTGTGCTGAAACACTAAACTCGATTTCTTTGCTCTCTTGCTGGAATTCGCCGTGTCACGCACCAAACTAAATCCACTCATCCAGTGTTTTTATAAGGCCATTGTGCTTTCTGTCGAACTCCACAACCAAACACACTTTGAGTCCACTGTCTACCGAAGAAAAAACAAGGTTCCTTCCACCAGTAACCAGAAAACTCTGAAACATAAACCAAAATGTGAGCCAAACACAATAACTGTGCACTGCTATTATGGTTATTTCCATTTTGTCTAACATTTTATGTTGCTACATTTAGGAGGAATACAGTATTTTACAGAAGTGGAAGGTTGCGGATATGGAAGTGCATTTAATGTGACAAAATGTGGAAGGTTAAGGTTACATCGTCAACATCCACATACAGCTTCTTTTAGGTCACTGATTATTTGACCCTACGAAAAGGGTAATTTCTTTAGGAAAACTTACATTTGACACCAGACTGCACCTCACTGCTACTTCTACACTTGGACTTTCACGACTTTAGGACATGGTTTGAAATGTTTTCAATGTATTTATACATGGTTGTATAAATCTCTGATGCCTGTACAGACTTGCAAACCAGTCTATATCTACGTCTATATAAAGATAACAGAGTGTACTGTGAGTAGTGTTGAAAAAACAACATTCCTGCTACTTACGTAACTATTTACTAAAGAAATTTGACAAAAAAGCTGATGTAAAAATTGTTTTCTAGTTTCTCCTAAATAAAAAGTCAGAAGTGCATATAAAGCCAAGGTTTGTGCTTGATTGCAATGATCCATTATGCAGAATTAATTACTTAAACCTAAAAGTCACTGCTGTACATGGTTTCTTGTGTTTGACAACCATCTCTAATACATATCCCCAAATATGAGGCACAATTAAATAAATCCAGTATAATTCACTTAAAAACAAAGACACCCCTGAGGTGTTACTCACTGGATGTCAAAGAAACCTGTGAAAACTACACTAAGATAATATCCTGCACTTTAGCAGCACACATCGATGTTAATTATGACAGAAATGAAGGCAAAAAGCGGTTGCTTTTAAGTTTAATGAAAAAAGTCAAGGAAAAATATTGTGACAAAAGGAGCATGCTTAAAAAGAAAAAAAAAAGTCTCACAGTAATGGGTAGCAGTCAGTAATGGGACCGACTGCCATTTTCTCCTCTTTCTGCCGGCATCAATAATGTAACTCCATTTACACTATGGCTTCTCTACAAAGGCTGGCTACTGAGAGGGGTTTGTCTCTTTCCATCAGTGCTCAAGCCTAAAAGGTGAGAGCAGCATGCCCGGATGTGTGTGCATGCGTGCGTGTGTGCGTGTGTGTGTGCGTGTGTGTGTGTGTGTGTGTGTGTGTGTAAAACACTGTTGGATGAGGTGTAACTGTGAACTCAGAGGTCAAGCATGACTCATGAGATAAGTGTTGCTGAGCACTGGATATGGAAGTGAGAGGAGGTGAGACAGAGGTGAGATCTGAATAGGAAATTAAAAAATCTTGTGACTACTGAGATGGTTGTGTGTGTGCATGGGTGCATTTTGTTTGCACATTTGTGTGGAACAGAAAAAAGCTAATAAGCCATTAAAAAGAACTTATTTTTTGATAACTTTCAGTCATGCAGTAACTGCCAGCCCATTAGCTTCTCATCAGTGTCATTACTTCGTTTTGACAAAGTAGGTATTTTAAAGTGAACCAAGAAAAACAAAGTGGGCAGGGCTGTATTTTTCCTGAATGGGTTTAAAAGTTTCACACAACTCCTCATTTATTCCAACATTCATTACAGAGCCAATCATCTTTGCTATGGTTGCCTGATTTTATCATTATCAAGCGGTTGTTCCCATCTAGGAACTCATCAAAGAGGTTAAATAACAAATCTACTGTTTTATTGAGTGAAAATAGTGTTGAAATGAAACAAGCAGGTGTTTGTGCCAGAATTACAATGGGCAAAGCACCGTCTACTGGTCATACACAGGAATAACAGCAAATTTAGAAAGTGAGGGAATGGTGATGCTGGATGTGAGATGTGGTCGGACACAATGCAACACAAACGCAGCACACAGGAAGTACAAAAATGATGTACAATCAAATGTAAATACATGAGACTGTTCATTTTCTATATTAAAGGAAGATCAAAGACAATGTGTTAACATGGGTTATCTAAAAAAAACACCATTTAACCATTGAAATCAAATAAAATGTAATCAGTGTAAAAAGGCGACAAATTTGCCTGCAGAATTTGTTTATACAGAAACATAATTTTCTCTTTGTCCATATGTCTAAGTCTGTGTGAGTGTGGATTGTATCTCAACCCCACAGTGACCTTAACAGTTTGAATAACCGGGAGCTGAAGAGATTCACTGCTCTTCTCACGTATGAGAAAACTATGTATTTTCCTCTGGTAAGGGGCTAATACAGCATGATTGGATTGAGTTGGCCGACACACTGTGTGTGTTTCAGATCTCAGCAGCGCGTCTATGGATGATAGGGGTCAGCGACACTGCTTGTTTCTTGCTGGGCAGGAGTTTGCAGAGCAGACAACGGGTGCAACAAAGGTCTATGAAAACAACCAGCAGCTTTCATCTGTCCGTCATCACACCACGTACTCACATATACACAGCAAGCTTATGCATGAACAAACACATTATTCACACACTGCATGCTTTGTGTGGAGCCACGCAAGAGCAAAATTCAACTGATATTTCTTTATTTATTTCTCTACTTTTATATCAAATACTTCTAAAATGTATTTTTTTCAATTATTGATTCAACATCTCCACACCAACTTAGTGATTTGATATAATGATGGTACTTTTCATCTTGTCCATGTTTGAATCTTCAGTAAAATATTCGATTCTGACCTTTAAATGAGATAAGATGAGCATACTTTCTCCATCACCATCTGCCATATTTTTAAGAGGCCCAGCTAGATATGAAATGGAAAGCTGTCCCAAATAAAATCAGGCCTTTAAAACTGCAGTTTAAATTTCCAGTCTTGAGGCTGAGGCAGTAGTCTTAGCGAACAGCTGTCATATATTTGTTCCTCCTTTCATGTGGCACAGGGGAATAAGGAAAGCAAAGAGACACTGGTGACTGGGCTTCCATTACCTGCATTAGTGGCTGTAACATTTCATGTAACATGATCTCTTTGGGACATGACGAACTGAGACGATCGAACCAGCAGAGTCAAGACAACACACTTTACTTTGGCCAAAGTGAGGGCTGTGAAACACAGTACCGTAGTACTAAAGCTTAGTAGTGACAGAGCTTTAATGGTCGTTTTTTTTATGACATGTTTTTACATACCACAGACTCTGTTTTAAGTTTTGACTATTTTCTTCCTATCTCTCCTTCATGTAATTTCATTAAAAAGGATATAAATGTGAGATACGATTTCTCCATCAGCTTTGCTATCACTGTATGTAAAGAAATGTTTACTTTTTACGAGTCTGTTTAAGTAGCGTCTTCTTCTTCATCACACAAATATCAACATGGCAGCAAATAAATGCACAGCCTGATAATCCTCCTACAATCAGCTCATGTATTTGTAGCCACTGAATCTGAAAATGAGTCATGATGTATTATAGGTATGATTTTTGGTGCAGGATTTTCAATCCTGAAATGCAGTGAAATAAGAGTGGAGAACACGTTATGAACAATACATTTAAAATATTCCACAGTCAGTTGTATTTTACATATGTAATTTTCTCCGAGTTCATCCAAGTAATTTTACAGCTGCTTTAAGGTTGGCTTTAGGGTCAAGTCATTCTTAAAGAGGTTAGTCAGGTTAATACAACCTCTACACAGACCGATTCAGTCTGACGTGGATTTTTTCAAGAAAACACACATACAGATTTGTTATCTGTCAAAACACAGATATTTACAGATTTACCATCAGAAATTCCAGGCCACACACATATACACACACATTGAGGTTTTTACCTTCCACACAGGAGGGTCTGGCTCTCGTGGTCCCAGCCACCTGCCCAGGGAAACAGGAACACTTCACGGTTTGAGAGCGCTCTTCAATCTTATTCTTATTACAGCAGCGGTGGACAGCCACCACCTCACATGTCCCCTGCTTCACCTGGTAAGAAACTAAAAGAGCGACAAAGAGAGAGAAGAGCGGTGAAAGGGGAGTATTGGCTGGAAATACACAGGCTATTACATGAGCTCATTGATGTTTTGATATTTTTGCAGCAAAAAAAATTGGATTTAAATTCAAATAAATCGGTGTTACAAACAAACAAACACCCCACCAGCTACTCTAAGGATTAAATGAATCTACTGAATTATTTACTTTTGTATAAACTCTTCAGTTTATTCCAGGCGCGTACTCTTTGATTCATAAGTAAACGCTCTTTAGCGACACTTTGCTTTTATTTTCAGCCCAGTGCCCTCATTAACTTCGTCACAGAGTCAGCTCTGTTGTTGTCATTGTGTGCAAGAGAAAAGAAACGGCAAGAGCCAGAAAGTATCATTATTCCTTTGGATTATTTTCAGACATAATAAAACACTTGATCTAAGCAATGACACGACATGCACATTTTATGAGAAATTATGTTGTAAAGAAGCACGCCACTTAAAACATCATGGCCAGAATATGTGCATACATATGTGGAGGTGAACACTATTCAAACACTGCATTTTTGTTTGTGTACATGAATGGCTGCATATCTGTATTCACATTTCTCATGTCTTTGTGTGTCTGTAAGTGTTCGTAACTAGTGGCTTGTGTGTCCTCCTGTGTTCCTCAAAGTCATAATTTTTATGAGGAAATTTGCTTTTCACCTGACACCTCTGAAACACATAAACAGCTTCTAATCTCCCTTGATCACACTTCCCCGGGGACCTTGGTATGGTTAATTATAACATTTGCCTGACAGTAATGGGACAGAAGGACACTTGCAATATGAAGTACATTGTACATTGCAAAGTCCTCTGCATAGTGCCTGCAAAATGTCTGTATATGAAAGGGACAATGTGTAGCAAGTTGGTCATAATTGTGAAATAAAGAAAAGTGAAGGGGTTTTGATCACTCTGAAGAGATTTATTCCACAAAAATGACCAGATCACCGTACTTAATCCTTCTTCCGAAATCCAAAACATTGATAGAAAATTGTTTGCTTGATTTCAAAATCATTGTATCTCTTCCACTAAATAAAAGAGTGCATTCGAGTCTACATTTGGAGCTGCATAGGAGCAGTCTGCTGTACAAAAACCACCGTAGAACTCTACCTCTGAATAATTAGAAGGAGAATTCAATAAAGCCATGTAATGAGACCCAATCCTTTTGAATCATTTTTGTCCTGTAAAAAGTTTAGTGTATTGTTTTCTTATGTCTCGTTATATGTTAGTAGGATTTTAAAAAGTATTCTTCATAAGCTAAAAAATAGGTAGATTCATACATACATATATAATACCATCAGTAAATCTGTCACTGGTTTGGGGTCAAAGGTTGAACAGGTTTGTGTAATGTGTTGTTACAGAACATTAAATCCATACATCTCCTAAGAGGAAGGTTTTATACCCACGAAAAAGAAAAAGCAGCAACCACAAATGTTTAGTGAATCTAATCTTTGCTTATGGCTTCTGAACGGATTCCAGCAGCCTTATCTTTGCTCTCAAAGCTTGTTGTGCACTCCTGAGAGTCTCTGGCGCCGTGTTTTCTGAACACAGCCAGCAGGGTTTGCTGGCGACATTACTACCTATAAGCCTCTTTACAGCCCTGGAAAAACCACTGTTACTGTACCATAAGCCCAGATTTCATTTATGTTCGTGACTTTAGCGACAGTCCAAAACTTTTCATGCTCAGCTGAATGAGCTTTGCAGACAGACAAAAAAGTGCGCATACACAGACATACGCACACACACAGCTGCAAAAAAAAAAAAAAAACAACACACAAACAGGTACGTGGCGCACACACTCTGCAGAGGGTTCCATTTCTGCAGGCCATGGCCCCTCTCATCCTTTCTGATTTAAAGTTTGTTTGTTCTCTTCTCCAGAGAGCCCCATCAATGATCCCTGGCTCTCTGAGGGCGCTCCTCCGCTATCATCCCTCTACTTTCATTTCCCTCATTCCTCTGTCTCAGGCTCTCCTGAGGCTGGAGCAGCTGCCGGATTACCCCGCACACACACACACACACACACACACAAATATATATATATATATATATATATATATACAAAGTCACATGCACGCATATATAGAAAGTCACATACACACACATACTATTAAAAATCTCAACATAAAATGGAATAAATACGGACAAAGCAGCCAAAAATACAACAGTAATATAAGAACAGACTGATCTCATTCCACAACCATCACATTTCTGCTGTTTCAATCAGACCCGAACCCTCATTATCCTCACCCTGAACTGAAAATGAATTCCCCTGTTAGTGTCGAGTTGTGACCGGGTAACACCGGTCAATCACCGGCACCAGACTTAAATATATGCAGCTTGTTAGAGACAAAGGTGAAAGGAGAGACTTATTCAGGTAGAAGACAAGGAGTCTGGCTTCCTGCTGGCATTATAAGGTCAAAGGGTTCGCAGGTGTCCTTTCTTTATTGACTGCATCAGAAATGGTAAATCCACCTGAACTCACTTTTCTGGGCTAAATTAAGTCTGCCTACAGTTCTTCCTGTTACACAAATACTGGGGGTGTTACCTGAAGAAAGGTGCGGACTATCAGATTCATTTTTAAAACCTGGCGTTTCTCTCATAATCAGCTCAAAAAGACACACACATGCAGAAACATTTATGGGCATCAGAAACTAAAACCAAATATTTTATAAATTATGGTAAGGATGTACCTTCTTCAAAGCTGCACATGCAAGAAATCAAAGGAACTGTATGAACATACGCACCTTCTTTCCGTAACTCTTTCCTTTTTCTTTCAGTGATTGACTATTACGTTTGTCAATTACATATTGTAACTCCCTGCTTCTATAAAATACTCCTGCAAATGGTCAAAGTCTTACATCATGGGTTTGACTTTCTACGGGCTGTAGAAAGAGTCAAAGGGAAATGAACAGGCTGTGATGAAATCTTTTTAACCAGTAATGCCAAAAAAAAGTACTGTGCACAGAATATTAAAATCCATATGAAATATCTTCTCTTTTTAGTGGTGCAATCCTGCCATCACGGTGTGTTATGTAGTTTGTTGAATTTACTTCAAGGAAATTTCTGTAACTCTGAAAAGTAAACCATATCCTATGGAGGGAATAAAAGTTTGGAAAAGACAGTTGTGTTTTTATTTTTCATGAGGACTACGAAGTCAAACTATTCACCACAGTTTTCTAGTCGCTGGTGAGCTGGTAAATTTTCAGTGAAATGTGAGCAAAGAATAAACTTGCTGTGTAATACACCTGGTAGTTACAGTAGAGCTCGTTATCAGAGGCATCGTGACTTTTATTCTATTACCTAGAAAACGGGACGGCACACAGGCTTTTCCCATCAGAAATAAAGTATTTCATCATAACACAAATTAAGAACAAAGCAGCAATACAAACTGATGTTTTCCAAATATATATATATCTGAAATTTATGTCAATAATTGTGATCAAATTAGAATATATTTAAGCCTCTAGCTATGATTCACAGCCTTAAGCATTCAAGGTCTTCATCAATAACTAGACATTAGGTGTTCAAAGAGATTTATACACAAAATCCATGTACGTGAAAGAAATGAACTCAGAACCACCCTCTCCCTGTGCCCGGAGGGTAAAAGGCTAATCCAGTTTCTTATGCTTTTTCAGGGCTTTCATTATGTATGGTTACAATAATACTTCAGGTGAATAACAACTATATTCCCATCTGCTGTTTCTGTGACTTCCAGCATACAGATGTGACTACAGCTATGGATATTCAAATGGGAAATATTTCCAATTTCTGCAAAAATAACAAACTATGACAAAGTCCTATGCCTCTGCAAAGAAAAAAACTGTCTATACAGCATCTGTTTTATAAAAGGTTCATGACTTTTGGTGCTGGAATGTTGCTGAGAAGTGAAGTTTTCAGCGCCTGGTTAGTATTCCAGGGGTAAACTGCACACAGTCAGGTCAATATCTAGCTGTGGCCAAACCTAAGTGTGAATCGAAATGGTACAAAACCAAGACAAGCCTCAGACATCAGGAAAAAAAAGGGTTTGAAGAGAAAACTGATGAACTGCAGCTTCACTCTAAGCCTTTCAGTTTTGTCTTCTCTACCAACCACTGTTCGGGGCAGTGCTGCTTCTCTCCCCTTATCTGCTTAAAATTCATGTTAGAGCAGTCAGCCTCCAGCTTTATACACATAATAACAGTGTATCTAATGTCTCAATGTTGCCTTTAAACCATTCTGTTATAGCTATCACTGTGTAATAGAGCCCACCACTCGCTGAGATGAAAAGACTTCTCAAGCATGGCTAAATGGTTCTCCTCTAGTGACGGGCTAAAGGGGGATACGGTGTATTGGGTGACAACTGTGGCTGGGCAGCCAACAAACCAAGTTACCTTCAACTGATGGGTTAGCCAGGCATTTGATGCTCTCTGACAGACGGAGGCAAACAGGAGCATTGTGCAATATATCAAAAAGCTGTGTCTTTCCCCTGTCAATAGCTGACAAGCGTATCCACAGGTATGAAAGACCGAATATCTCACCTTTCCATCTAAGGCAGTGTAGTCAGTATAGACGGGAAAACTGCGCAGCAACACAGAGCTCAATTTCAAAAGGCAAAGTTTACATTAACCAACTGTGTGAAATAACACAGGGACACATTCATATGCATCTATTTAATTATGTTCTCCTTTTACAAAATTTATGGCTAAATACTTCACTTTTCTTTCTTCATTCAACCTCTTGAAACCTTTAGATCACTAATCGCCTTTCCTTCTCCTCCTCTGCTTTCCTTGCTCGCTCCATCTCCTCCCCACCCCGGTCCTGCACAGTCCATCAATCCTCCTGACATTATCAGTGTTTAACAGGCCCACATCAAGCCTCACTCGGCTTTATGCTAATTACCAGTACAGGTCATTGGTACGGCTGAATACTTCTGTGCAACAAATCTATCCCCAATAAAACCTGCTCACTAAGACCTTGTCAGGGCTGTTTTTTAAGAAGGCATCTTATTAACAGAGCCAGACAAGGACAAACAGACATGCCTTCAAAAATATCCATGCATAAACAGGCATACTGTACACACAGATTTGGTAGATATGTTTTCAACGTGTTTGCTTGTTTGTAGACACATAAATATAAGAATATGAAAGTAGCGCTCCCGGTGTTTTTTGTAGTCCTCATGTAGTGTTCTTTCTGAAAGTCCCTAAATCTTTCTGGGAAAAACAAAAATTCTTTGATTAGCTGACATGCCATGTATTAGTTTTGCACCAGTGTATCACCACTAGAAACTAATGACTGAACAGGTTCTCTGAGGTAGACAGATTTCATGGATTTGAGGAAGAACATAAAAAAAGGCAAATAAGAATGTTGGTGCCAGGGATTTTGTTGTCAGAAAATACAGGAATGTTGCACAAAATTTGTTTTATGAGAGCAGAACCATTTATAAATAAGAAAGTGGGTTGAGTTTGTAATTAATTTCACTGAATTCTTCTCAGAGGTCATGGAATTCAGATTTTTGTTTAACCTGCCGACATGGCGCTCTGTGAAATCGTTGTGAAATACAATACAGGTCCAAATGAATAGTAATAATGATGTGATGGGTGAGCGTAAGTATTTCCTGCTGTGTGACTGGCCCTGGGTTTCATCATTTTCTGCACTGCTTTATTCTATTTGTGAGAGGCTGGCAGTGAAAACAGCAGCAGGCGCACTGAATACATTAACAGATCCTTTTCGTCGACACTAAAAGAGAAAAAAAACACTAAGATGATTCTGTCCTGAACAATACTTTTTTTTTTTTTTAATTAATTAAACATTGGTAGACCCTATCAAAATGTTTATTAGTGATGAAAGTTATTTCACATGTTTGGTGTTATTGTTCACAAAAAGTGGATTTTAAGAAATCAAGCCTTCTTGTGCTACTTTTATTAAGGGGCATCCTCTATGCACAAAAATATATTTGGTATTTAGTTTTAAAATTTGCTAAATCCTGAGAGAACTGCCAGGACACAAAATATGAACAAATGTTATTTTACAGATCAAAGTGATAATTGTCATTTAGATGAGATTCATTCCAGTCATACTGTAGAATTTTTTGGATTTTTTTTTTTTTTTTGTAAAATTAGAAATTACTTCTGAGACTGACATTGAGAAAATCAAACTCAGATAAAGAACAAAAAACATATAGTTCATACTTCTGGCAGAATATTTTTTGACCTCTAGAGCCACCAAGTGGCAGCAAACGGTACACCATCTGTACAATGAGACAAACATAGCCGCAAAAATTCTTCAGCAAAAAACACAGAAAAATCCCAAAGCCATAATACACAGCCAATTAATTTTCTGCCTAAGACCACGATGGGTGTACCATGTTACTCATGGCCAACAAGTCTGAAACTTCCACCAATTAAAGTAAACCCTTTAATAAAATGCACTAGTCCTTTTGGGAATGTGTCATCTTATTTCACAGAGAGACTGAAATAAGAAGGGGGCAAGCACCTAAGATGACCTTCACAACACACAGAGCCTGCAATTAGTGGTGTCCCTGCTGTAAGCAGCCTGCCTCCTCTCCATCAAACAGAAACTAATACCATCACTCACTGCACAGACTGGATGCTGGTAGCATTTCTGTGGCACACAAAGGTCACCTTGTAAAACAGGAGTGAGAGTGAAGAAACTCAGTAATAATTAAGGAAATTGTTGTAATTAAGTGTGAGGAAGAGGTGGCTTGGGAGGCTGTCACCTACAAGTTGTAGGGCAACAGCATCACTGTCCCAGTAGCTGGCCCCAATTAAATATTAATAAAACTTTATGGTCATTTTTTTAGCTCAGGGGTAGATGGCTCAATGTGTTAGGGAAATAAAAGATACAGAACAGATTTAGCTTGTGGGTGTAAATTAAGTCAATGTTGTCCACAGTTGCTTTTATTCATGGATTTCTGGGGGAATAAGTGAAGTAGTCTTTAGTTGGAGGGGCAACTACACAGCTCTGCATATTAATGTGGGCTTTGGCAATTATGAGCCTGAGGATTAAACATTATAAGAATTCACTGTGTCTCCTGTGCACACTCTTTTTTTGTAGCAACCCTAAACCACAGGCCGCTTGAGAACAAAATGTCAGCTCCAAAATGCTCGATGTCTGCAACCACTCTGAATAGATCAGATCACACCCACACTGATCTGTTTGTGTTGACAGCTTGTGACAGCTTAAGTGCCATTTGTATCTGTATAGGCACAATCATTCAACAGGGGTGAGTTCGTGCACAAGCCCGAAACAAGGTCTTGTCTAGATTACGCTCTGTCATAGTGAGGGACAGTGAAAAGTGTCCTGGCTCTGCCCTCTCCTCCAGGATCTGGGATGGCTCAGTTAGCTCAGGGAACATGTGTTGTACCTCTGCAGTGACAGTGTAATTAACCTCTTGTGGGGTTTCGAGGGAGGGGTTTGGAGCAAGACCTGGTGTACCTGTCGGTCCCCGATGGTTACGGTTGCCAGTGGACACCGGGTCAACGCAGACCGTCACCAAGGCAACGAGGAAGGCCACCTGCAAAGGCGAAGCTGACCTCCCCAACAGTTTCATCCTGAGAGAAGAGAGAGGGCCAGCGAGAGAGCGGAGGTGGAGAGAGGGATCAAGAGGTTAGAAAACCTGACCCCGAAAACAAAACAGGAGAGAAAACAGCCCAGCAAACAAAAACAGAGCTTTTTCAAACAGGCACAAACAATGTGAGAGGTGAGCCAGCAAAGGTCAGCAGAGGAAAATGACAAAGTGAAAAACAGCGGGCCTTGGGAAAATTGTCTTCCCGCACACACATAGAGAAGCCGAGTGGGACAGCCGTCACATCAGAACACTAATATGCAACTACCACCTGTCTTTGCTTGTTTTCAGTGCTAAATAAGCATTAACGTTTTCATTTTCTCTTAAAGCAGATACAGAAAGGGTGATTTTATGAATCACAGCAGGCTAAAAATTAACATAAATATATGGTTTGACTACATTAAATGAAGAAAATCAAACACATTTAACTTACAATACGTGGAATTTCTTCAAAACTAAGTAGGCGTCTGTTATGACTCATATTTTATTCACTAATTTTATTCACTGTTACAGACTGTTTCATCTCAGTGGTTGTTCATAGCGACTGAAATTATTTGAGGAGACTGAAATGCCAGAGCACAAATATACATCAACAAACAGAGTGAGTAAACATTTAACAAATTATCGCATCTCTAAACATGATTTCTGTCTGGACATCAGGTGGTGGTAGTGAAAATAAAACATCCCACAATCCCATGATCTACTACAGTAAGATCCTAGTGGTAGAAATGACATTGTGTGTTTATGATTTCTTCAATGCCGTTTTCAGTCTGTCCAATAAACATATTTAAAAATGCATTCATGAAACTTATAATTAGCTTTTTCATTCTTTTCACACAATTCACGGTTAACACAACAATGATAATGGTATTGTTTTGTTGTATCTTTTGTGGTTTCATACTTTTTTCTGCCTTCATGTGCATCTCTGCAGGGTGTCCTCTCACCTGTTGGTTGTCTCTGTCTTCTTTGATCTCTCTTCCGCTCAGTAGCTCGTCTATGGACAGGGGGTTCTGGCCATGGCTGCATTCACCCACACTACAGTTACACTCCTGCTCCTCTTCCTCTGCTTCCTGCTTCTCCTCTTCCTCACCTCAAACAGTGTAAGCCCCTAGGGGGAGGAGGAACAAAGACATTCGGTCAGAGAGGCCAGTCTGCCCTGGCGTTCCTCAGCGGCCTCCAATGGCCTTGTATGAAGGTCTACAAACAGATACATATACACACAAATACATAGGGGCAGAGATGTGAAGGCCTAGATTCTGTCAGATCCATTGTTTACAATAGGTTCACCTACCCCCGGGCTGAAAGTGATCCCCACTCTAGACATCACACACAGCTTTCCCTTCTCTCTGTCACACAAACACACACTCACTCATGCATATACACACAAACGGACACAAAAAGAACATAATAAAACAGTGTACACAACATGGTAAACTTGAGCTGACTCCATAATGGAAGAATAGACTCAGCTAAAACATTTAACACCACCAAATCAGATGATCAAACACAGCACCACACACATACATGTGCACACACATATAGTATAGATTATTTGCACCCTGCTGTGTTTGCAAGGTAAATTCAAAGTGTCAGTGAAGCGGCAGGAGAGACTTTCCCTAATTACAGCTGAGAGACGGCTTCTAATGCATATGCCCCTCTACACACCCTCTCACACACACTGAGTAAATTACCATCCTGCAGTAAGAGTGTGTCAACACACCTCTCTTTACAAAGGGACTAACTCTGCAATCTAAATGAAAGACAACTGATTCACATTAATAACAAAATGTTCTCCCCTCCTCAAACCTTCATTATTCATCACGACTCATTGATATTCAACTCAGTCCGCTGTTATGCTCAGAAATGTCCTGGGAATGTGTCGGCTTCAACTAAGTCGAATACCTCTACTGTGGCTTTAGTGTGGTTCCACTGCCCCCTAGTGGAAAACAAGCCAACAGCAGCAACTGCTCATCTGTCAAAGGACCGTGAGGTGAAGGATGGGATGGCCCGTGACAGGAGCAGAAATGTATAGAAATGTGAAACCAGGAAGGCTATAAAAGTGAAAGTGATATAAATTTCCTTCAAGTCAACATCAGCATGTGTCAGAGAGAAGCTGTAAGGATACTAACAAGGGAAGGAGTACAACAGCAACTGAGCATCAGCAAAAGGGTAGAAAATTGAGAGGGGATGAAAGGATGATTATTAGTATGATGGGACCAGTGGGAGAAATTAAAAGATAACATATAAAACATACAGAGGTTAATTAATTCGGCAGAATATTATGCAAGCATACATGACCTATAGATGAGATGTGGTAGTGAAAGCCCCAAGGAAGTATTTACATGGACAGTACCGTATTAATATATGCATGTGCATTTTGGATTTTCATTTTTCTATTTGTTTCTGCAAGTGTGCGTATCCTGATGTGTGTGTGTGTTACTCCAGTACAGTATATGAAAATGTGCAAGGTGCATGTGCTTTGGAGTGATTAGGCATGCTGCATGGCAGCACAGAAGCCCATTTCTTATTCTCTTTTTAAAGGCTGGGCCTTGGCCCGCATTTTTATCAGCTTTGTTCTCTGATACACTCATTAAAGGAGCACAACACAGCATGTCGATGTGCATGTGTGTCTGTGTGCACGCTTGTATGTGTGGTCTCCAGATGCAGCCCCATCTTAAAGGACAAAGAGTCAAGTCAGCCACACAGATGAAGTCACCTGAGTGGGTCTCTAGCACACATACACAGATTGTGGATTCATATTTGGTAGAAGCAAAAAAAAAAGTGTGAAAATAGCTGTTAATCTGTATGTTTTTTTGACAGGCTTATGTACATATGAAATAAAAACATTAATGTTAGTAAAATTGCTCCACATTGTCATTTCTAGCATTAAGCAGCTCAAAAATGAATGAATGAATGAGTTAATTAATCAATCTAAATCGCCCATAGATAT
>JAPQRP010000024.1:28880178-28901592 GCA_037367295.1 Apogon hyalosoma | reverse complement strand
GGATGGATGGATGGATGGATGGATGGATGGATGGATGGATGGATGGATGGATGGATGGATGGATGGATGGATGGAACCTGTGGAGCAGTGTGTTGAGGAAGGCAGATGAATGTAGGGCTCATCATGGCTGTTAGGAGTTTTTGGATTCGGCAGCAGAAAGAACACACATAAACACATGCACACATTCACAAACAGTGCACGGACATGCTCAAAATCGTCTGAGAACATGAAGTCTCACTCCTTCTAAAATTATCCTTCCTCCGACATCACCCTCTCCACCTCGTCTCTCATGCCTCTGTGGGCTGAAGGGCTGATTTGTGTCATTTCTCGCAGTAATCACACAGGAGTGACACTGGGGCTCATTGTCATGCAATGACACAATCCCACCTCGGCCACAAATATATCTGTGTGACCTGCATCCAGACAGCATCATCTGCCAGTATTCTCCCTGCACACACACACTCACACATATGCATAATCACAATACAGGAACACACTAAACTCACACTGGCAAAACGACAGGGTCTCAGTGACCTTATCTACCACATCAGAAAACATGTATGAAAAATAAAGACAGGTGTTACAGATGCTCTGCTGCTTGGCAATAAAATGCAGTCACAGATTATATCATTTCCAGTGACAATACAGGAAGCTTATGTTCGGTGGGAGAAAGCCTATGCAAAGAATAGAATGTACAGCATTATGTGATAACCCCATGTCATCTGTTTATTATGATACACCAGTGATCATCCAGGGCTTTTGTGAATATGTCTGGACAGAAGCATTTTCTCACATTGGAGTAACTGACTATCCGAAAGATCAGTTTATCAAAATCAATGACAACGGGATAACAATCTGTGAATTTCTTTTTAACTATATCACCGTCTAATGAAGTCTTGATGAGATTTTTAAAACCGTCGCCTACTTCCAATGATAGTGACACACATCTTGGACTATTTGTCTCACGCAATACGATGTGTGAGGTTCCTAACTGTTATTAGTTTCCACTAATTGGGGAAAAAAGAAACTTGAAAAACTAGAAGAACTTATTGAACATAAAATTAGCTGAAAGTGGTTGAGATTTTACTGACCACATGAGCCTCTTGCAATTATTTTAAATCAAGCTACATTCACATTCACAGTTTGACTGAGTATTTGTTAGTAAGTTTGTTTTTTTTAATGCTATTGAAGATATCTTGTTAAATATCAGATGCAATATTTAAAACCAATTATTACTGCCTTTAATCCTACCTTAAATAACATCCAAACTCCATTCAGAGGTTAGATTTAGAGGCTGATTTAAATACTGTTTAGGGAGGATATGGGCATTTTTTATGCAGTACTTTAAAATGAAATATACTGTAAGTCAAATAAAATAAGATGCATACTGGATGCTGGTATCGACATGTCTATATGTGCTTTATGTCACATGGGCTTTGAATTAAAATGTTTTCTGTATGTGTGAAAATGCAAAAAAGCAGCGAGATTGAGCACCATACAAAAATCACACCCGTATCTCAGTATGCTGATTTTCTGAGCCCAGACGCAGCCCGAGCAGACAAAAAGCATATCAGTGTAAAACAAAGTGCATCTCCCTAAGGCGGAAAGATATTGAAAATGAAACGGGCGAAAGCACAAAGCCCAGTGGAATCTTATGTGAAGCGTTTCAGATTTCTGCCGATATGCACAGTATTAACATTCAGTTAGGGTGTGTAATGTTCTGCTTCTATATATTTGTCTGCCTCAGACTCCAATCCATTACAGCATGCTGCTCCTCGCCATTTCCTCTGGGTCGCTGGGCAGATACAGAGTGTGCGGGTTTGTGCCCACACACAAATGCACATCCTCAAACACGGAGACCCACACGTTCGAACTTAAATTAACACACCAGTATGTATACAGAAACCGGAGTCCCTTATGGGTTTCAATCACCTTATGTTCATCTTTTTTTATGGCCTGCTGTTTTCCTGGTTCTCAGTGTTGTTTACTTGCCTCCATTATTGTTTCCTATAGTATCTTTGTCTCTGTTATTGTTTCCTATAGTATCCATGTCTCTGTTCATATATGAGCATTTTGTATTTTCTCCTATCTATTCATCTCTCCCATCTCTTTCTCTTCATCGCTCTCTCCTCTCACCCTTTCCTGTCTGCTAAAAACAAACCAACACAACCCCACTAAGTTTTAATCTCATCCCACCAATATTTCTTCTTACA
Source organism: Apogon hyalosoma (assembly GCA_037367295.1). Taxonomy (NCBI): domain Eukaryota; kingdom Metazoa; phylum Chordata; class Actinopteri; order Kurtiformes; family Apogonidae; genus Apogon; species Apogon hyalosoma. The sequence goes on along the minus strand of JAPQRP010000024.1, from coordinate 28,899,379 downwards.
TGATAAATCAACACAGGAAAAGGCACACCTGCAAACATGAAATTGTGTGGTACTTGTAGGAAATTGTGCATGGGAGTCCACGAACTTTAAGATAAAGCAAATTGACTTGAAGTCGGACATATATTCACTTAAAACAAACATGATCGTAGTCAATGTGGTAATTAAATGAAGTGCATTTATGCATGCTCATACATACTTGTACTGTTCCACAATACAGTCAGAGTCAATCATGATTTTACCAATATGACAAAACATTAAACTAATATTACCAATAAATATTTAGATTGCACTGTAATTTGCTTAAGGTATTAAATGGGTGCTGGTAAATATTACAGTTTAATCTTATTTTTACTCAGAATAATGTGTGGTCTTAATTGAATGAGATAAAAAAAAAAAAAAACAGCTTTGCAGTAGCTCAGGCAGGCGTGGAAGTCAGAATTAGACACAAGCCCCTTTTGTCCAACCTTTTCGGGACTTCAGTTTGTTCCACCCCATTTATTCATGCAGCCTTCACTGCACTGTACTCACCATCCTACTAAAAATCATCTCCTCCACCTCCCTAATGTTCCTCAGAATATAGCAAAAAATATCCCTATGTATAGGTGTAATGATTCACAGAATTTAAGAGGACGAACAACAGAATCACTCAACTTATGTCATTCTGTGTAAATGGTTGAAGTGTACTGTCTGACATCTATGTACACATGAACTGTAGCTGTAGCTTTTTTCATTTAGACACATAATAACATAGCACTTGTTTACTCCCATGTATCTGACCAGCAACATCCCCCGCACTGTATTGTTTCCTCCAATAAACCAACAAGCAATTAAATGGAGGATTGTCCATTTGGGGAAATGTTCAAGGTGGGAGAAAGTAGGAAAGAGAGATATGAGTCAAAGTCTGAATTCAGGACCATTACCTAGCTGGGTATTGACTGGTAGAGCTCAGAAAATGGCTCTATAGCACTAAGGTACCATTACAGCTCAATTGATCGGCCTGCACTTTAGTCCAAATCCCACCTTGTTGCACAAGACATAGTCTCAGGATCCGGTGACCACGGTGAATATATGTGTGTCTCAGCTCGTGCATGTGCTCTGTTTTTGAGAATCTATCTTGTCTGAGTTTTACCAGAGAGCCTTTTGTCCCCGTCTCTGTCTTCAAACTCCAATACCTCTTTTCTTTGTACTGCTCTTATTTCCTCCCTCTCAGCTTTACTCTGATAGATAAAAATCAAGAACGATCAGAGTCCAGAATGCATGTGACGGGTCATTCCAGGGAGTATGGATCCTCTTTTCCAGCTGGTATACACGCTTTCATGTTTTCTGTCACACATATTCACTTACAGAACACAACTTCCCCCGCAGTGCAAACAAGTGCACACACATCCACATGTACAAAAACACCATAGTTCCTGTACTGTTTCACAAAATGTGCGGGGTGCTTGTTTCGCAGGTCTGTGCGGAATTTGGGTTCACTGAATGTACCTGTCACATTCACACATTGCTTGCAAGTATCAAAGTCTTTAACAACCTCTCTCACTAAGACAGAGGAGGGGAGAGGCAGATGCAGGCTGTTATTTGTTTTATGGAAGGGGGAAAACACACGGGCACTAACAGGCTAATAAACATTAGCTCTCTTACACAGCAAGTCTGCAGCCACGGCCCTGTCCCTGGCTTCCCCTTTACAAGTTTGTCGTTTAAAACCCAGACAGGCAGCATGGGCCGACATAGATCAGAGCAGCCCTCCTCAAAGCCTCTGACAGACAGAGGAACGGCCCGGGCCATAAATCCGACGCACTCTAATAAAGCAATAAAAGGCCATTCAAAGTTAGTGTCCCTCAGCTCTGGAAGATGGATGGAAAGGTAGGAAGCAAAGGAGACATTTTAGGTGGGTTTACACACCCACACACAATACCTTTCTCTGTCTCTGCCTCAGACAAACTAGGCACCTGCAATATTGATGCCTTTCGTCTGTTGTTACACCTCTTTTATTCTTGTTGGCTGCTGCTCACTTTTGTAATAAAAAGGCAAACCCTGTGATTTAGAATAGTGAAGCGCAATCTTTATGTACTGTACTGTTCTGCTCAGTCAGTAAGCTTTCTATCTCCTCTACTGAGCTCTCTTCTTCCCTGCAACGTTTACCACTAGAATGATTTCATGTGGGCCCTTGTACACAGATGCATGCTGGCACAGAAACTTTTACTGAAGCTGAATCACAGATGCTCGTGTATAGTTGCTTCTCACCTCCTGATTTAAGCATTTATTATGACGTCAAACCTTCATTGTTAATGTAATGCATCTATTTTGCATTTTCTTTGTAAGAGTTGTTGGAAAAGGTGAAGGATGAGACAGTTTTTTGGCAACGGGAAGCAAACATTTTTATATACCGTCCTTATTCTTGACTTTTTACTTGCTTGGGTGTTCTTTTCACCAGTTTTCCTTCTCAACCCATAGAAGCAAATGATAAAATGAGGAGAGTATACCGCACAGAAAGTATGGAACGTGGTGAACCATGACAAGGAGAGAGGGAGAGAAAAACCACAGGCTAATGTAGCAATGAAGCATAGTTTCTCGCTATATACTTTCTGCTGTTCAAAAACTAAGGCAGAGACACAGTGAAAAACAAAGTGTGTGTCTGCAGCGAGGCATTGCCAACCCTGACCGGATGCTGACGTTATCGAATGGCGGCACTGGGCCAAGTAAAAGAGGCTGAAGTCCTGACAGTGAGTCTCAAGGGAGAAACAACCATTCATTGTGCTTTGTGTCCAAATTATGATTAATGGAAAATAAACAACCTTGATGTGGAAGCTGTTTTGATTTTCTATTAGCCTTGGCCCCTGTGTGGTTGAAACTGCCCCTCTGGCTCAGAGAAAAGTGTTATACAAACACCTAAGCCCACCCCGGGCCTCATGAAGCTTTTATACAACATCTTGTAGTTAATAGGCATACAAAATGAAGAAAGTCACTGCTGCTTTCACAACCCCAGTATCTCTCACAGATACTTTTGCTTTTTCTGTAAATCTGTACACGAGCAGAAACTCATATATGCAGACATCTTGATTATATCAGTCCCCTCTGCTGCTAATGACCAGCTTGCGCGTAATTATATTAATTACCGTACGTGATATGCTTGTCGATTGAGTAGCCAAAGGAAAGGAAGAGAAAAGGAAAGAGTGAGGAAGGTCGGAAAATCGAGTGTGAGTGAAAAAGAGAGAGAGAGACAAAGACTGAGAGCGGGGAGAGAGAGGAAGCCTGATCAATTGTTCATTTTACAAAGTCACTGAGACGTGTCAGCAGTGTCAATAAGTGAATTAATTTGTCTGTGGGTCTCCAGAGCATGACACCATATCACTCCATTCCTCTGAGACAAGCAGGGCCTCTAACCCGCTTACACGCTCAGAGATGTCCACACTCTCCATTTCATACAAGGATCGCACGAGGATATCGTGGATGGAAATGCTGACATAAAAACATTTTCATACATACATATGCACTTATCTTTGTACATCCGTGTTCTCACCACACACACATTTTTATCATTTGGGAGGAACTTGCATTGGATTACATTCCGTCCCTTAAGGCGCATTCTATACTTACTCTACCACAACCATGTGCTTAAATCTATCCAAGCTTAATATGAATTTGTAAACATTTTTTTTTATCCTTCTTCTTTGAGGATCCAAATGCCAAACTACTATCTGTTAGTTTTCCATTAATTCATATTTCTAAGATATGCATACACATGCTCGATCCAAAAGAATTACATTAAAGGTGACTTGAGTCCAAATACGGTCAAACAAACATAGACGTACACCACAGATATACACACAAAATATAATGATTCATCCTCAGCCGAGAAGCCATCCTCCAGGGAGGCCATTGTCCGCCAGTGACTGACATCAGTCAGCCACCAAGAGGGACCCTCGACCGCTAGCTGCCTGCTGTTTTCATTACAAAGCCATCACCTCCAGCACAGGCACACATACTGCGTGAAAAGACACAAACACTTACACACACACTCAATCCTCTGACAGATATCCCTTCACTTCTGACTACACACTCTGCTCTCTGCATTTCTTCCACAGATCCATCTGGTCCAGCTGGTATTGGGCGATACAGTGGATGAAGCAGTAGGCTACTCCAGTATTAATTCTCCGTGCAATATGAATTTTTCATATACAATCATCCCATAACATCACAGAAACAGCTGTAATGATTCAAAAAGCAGACTAGGAAAGCACTCAGCAGACCTCCGCTAAGATAGATCAGCCGCCCCCCCCAGATCACCACGAAAATGTTACAATTTGTTCCTTGTGCCAGTATCAACATTTCCTGAAAATTTCATCACCACCCCCCCCCCCCCCACCACCAAAATTTCATCATTTATTCCTTGTGCCAGTGTCAACATCCTGAAAATTTCATGAAAATCTGTCCATAACTTTTTGAGTTATCTTGCTAAAGACAAACAAACAAATAGACAAACAAACAGACAAACCCCAATGAAAACATAACCTCCACCGTTCTTTGGCGGAAGTAAAATTATGTAATATCATCCACCAGCACAAGTGTTCCAGAGTGCTGTGCAGTGCAATGAGAGGGGACCCCTATTAACTTAATGTACCCCCCTACTAAATTTGTAACACAACCATTCGTAATAAACTTCTTTTCTCTTTACGACACTACATATGCAAAAACAAGCTACGCGTAAGAAACCATGGTCCTGTCTCACTGCAGTTGGGATTTTGAAACAGAAGCGATGTTAAAGTTGTTGGTTTCTCTATTTTTAAGTTCTTTTTTACTACACTGCAGATTGAACAACAAAACTGGCTCAGTCTGCAGCTGTTTCATGCATACTTCATATCATGGCATTTTGTGGGGCCAAGCAAACTCTAACTGTAGCTATTTCATACTCTTTATACTCCTCACAGAAGAATCCACAGCAAACCAGTTTTTATACTAAATACAGTCTAAGTACTAACAGAAATATCGAAGTTTGGTACCCAACCATCACTGGGCCCTTCCCTCTGTCCCTCTGTACTCTGTCTCTTTTCTCTCCCCTTCCATCCACCCCATCCCCCTTTTTGCTCAACATCCAACAGGGTTAAACCCTTTCCCCCACATGAGGTGCAGTGTTGTTTGAGGGCTGCTGTGATGACCGCCCCAGGCTCCGCCACTGCCACACTGCTGCATTGCCGTGGCTTCACAGTGGACCCACACTGCAACGCATGCTGGGAGCTTTTCATAATCCCACAAACACACTCACACTGTCGCTCACGGTTACGAGCACATCTGCCAGCTGCCAGAGGGGAGCGAACAGGGACGCACTGTGTCTCACTGAGACGCGCACACACAGACGTACACAGATACGCACAAGAATGACATGAATGGAAGTAGCAGATTGCATCCAAGGTGATAGATAGCGCACTGTGGGAAAGTACTGTGCTTGTTCAATTACAATCATTACTATCACTTAGGGAGATTTGTCATGGTCAAAGTGAGTTGGAGCGATGGAGAAAATCACCTTGAGACTGAGGAAGTACTATTATTTTCAGTTTTTGCGGAGGAGTTACAGTGTCCCCAATTGAAAATGACTAAAATTGAACATAAATTAATTACTCGAAAATTCCAAACAGATGTTTAAAAGATAATCCCTCAACGGTACATGACTGACTCTTTAAGAGAACTTGACACATAAAAAACAATAATCTACTCAGCCACAATCTGTTAGCTGCTTTCAAGCTGTGGGAGCAGTAACTCTGAATGTCGCTCTTGTGCCGTTCACTGTCTGCTCGGTGCTGGACAGAAGGAAGCCATGTGTGAGCTGTCATTCAAAGCAAGACCTGCTCAATGGAATCAGAAAGAGTCTGGATGGTGTAATGGAGCCACACAGGACACCGAGGCCTTACTGTCACTGCCTGTCTGACAGATGGGACAATGACAGACAAGGAACACACACATTGTTGTACTCAAAAAGGAGAACGCCCCTATTGGCACCAGGTGAACAGTAAAACCCAAAAACAATCATCCATAGCTTTACCAACAGTTTTCTTTAAAAACTATAATGATGGTGCTTATTGTGTTTTTAAATACTTTTATGCTTTAAAAAATCCACACTATAAACAGAGGTCAACTGAGCATTGAGTTTAGTAAACCTTAAGGAAATACTTGATCTGATGTTCAACTTTGATATGATTATCAAAATTTCTATAATCAAATAAAATGGATTAATTTCAAATCTGAGGTACTTTGGTTTTGATGCATCTGATGTCCTGGCCACATCACCGTCTGACTAATTAAACATCAGGAGTTATCAAACACATATTAAACTATGAAACATTTATGTAAAACCCCTGATTCAATGTGAAAACTGAAAATAAATATTGTTGATAAAGTATTTCTTTATTTGATTTTAAACACCTCTTGAAGCTATTTCAACAAAATTTTGTGCAACTTATAATATGACCCAAAAATTTTAATCTTCACCACAAATCAAAATCGGCACCAATTATCAGTTATTGGTCTTCTTCATTACCAATAATCAGCATCAGCACTGGCTTTGAAAAACCTTCATCTGGTGACCCCTAATGTACCAGCATAGGCAAAGTGTGACCTTAACACATGATTCTTTTTCCTCTTTACAGATTAGTAGGTAAGAAAATATTTCTTCACATAAACACATGGTTAAAACAAGGGTCAACATCAGGGGGCAAACATCTTAATTTGACTTGATTTTCATAAATAATAAATTAATAAAATTAACTCACATTAAAGTGGAACGTATGGACTAAATACTTTTGGCTTCTTAAAGCAAATAAAACCAAAGTTAAAAATTGGCTTTGAAATTCTAGCACATTAGGTTACCCATTACATTTAGTCATATGGATAACATTGCACTTCATTTGTAAAGACAAAGAACTATTTTTGTAATGACTTCCAAATGAATCTTTCACCTAGGTGATTTATCATGGGTGTTATAATATTATCCTTGACATTTTGCATTTTTCAGCGGAAATTAGGTCATATCGTATATTAAATTCACTAATCATGTAGATGTTTATAAAAGCTCAGAGTGAATTCAAAGGTCATTATGTCAGAACACAGAAAACCAAATAAATCAAACACACCACTGGTCAAACTACTTGGGTTTTACTGGTGAATCAATGCTGCAGAAGATGATGGTGTTTCCACGTAGCCTCTGAATGGGTCAAATCTAATTTCACAGAAAAGCTGAGAAACTGAATTTAGCCTGAATTATTTAAATGTTTTAACATGATTAGTCATTATAAAGTTACTGTTTAGGTCTGTGAAGGTTAAAACAATAAAGGCCATTTACTAAATTAGAGAATTGGTATATGTAAGTTCGTTAAGTACGTAGATTTATTTGAAAGAATGTTTTGCAATACGTCAGCCAACAACCACCCATAAACTGCTTTGTCAGACATCAAAATCCATCGATCACACTAATGTTTCAGTCCCTCAGGGCCTTTTGTCAAGAATATTACTTTTCAATCTTCTGCCTCTGAGATTGAAGTGATACGTTCCAATGCACCTAAAGAGTTAAACGTGCCAATATCTCCTGTTCAAAAATAACTGCTCTAAAAAACATATTCTAATTTGAGCCACCATTCAGTGGTAACTAGACATGACATTTTATCACACGCATCCTCTCAGCAAAATCTGACCCCTGCCCTTTTTTCCAGAGGTCATGACCTCTGCTCAGTTGTGGTTTTGTGGTTGATATGTATAAGCACAACACTCATATGCATTGATCCAGTATCTACCTCCTCCATTAGTCACATCTTCTGTCAGAGAAAAGACATCAGTCCAAAGGTGTTTTTCCCCCAATTCGATTTCATGAGGATGACTGGAGGTTTTATTATCCGCTGCTTCAGTGTGAGACCTATTCATGTCCTCTGACTCAATACAATGAGTAACTGGCCCAGATGAAAAGCTGTCCGGGACACTGTCATTTATAAATGAAAGGCCTTTCTTCATCTTTTTGCTCATGGTATGAAAGAAGACATGCCTCTCTCTTCTCCTCCTTTCGTCGCTCTTCTCTTGTCTTCCCCTCTCCTCCTCCTCCTCCTCCTCCTCAGTCGGAAGTAGCCATTCATCACAGTCAATCTGTTAATGCCAGTGTGTGTGTAGGTGATCTCCAATCTGTCGTGCTGCTGTCACCTCACCAGTCCTACATGCCTGATCCCTACTTATTCACCGAGCAAAACACCCAGAAGACCCTTCACACTCACACATACACACTTACAATCAGGTGAATGTGCTTTTCACACCACTGCACATACAAGTATAAAAACACACAAAAGATTCCACTGGGGGAAGATTCCCTTTTTTACTTATACACAGTTCATTTAACGTGTACGCTGGGTAGTTCTTCTTTTCACACACGCACAATTTCCATCTTTCAGCTCATCTCTCACAAATATTTTTCAGTCTCTCCAGCTCATTTCTCTCGCCATCCCTCATTCTCCTTCTCTTCACTGTCATCCGTGGCTGCTCTGCTTGGCCATGTCCTCATGCACAAATCACAAATGCACACAATCCATTCCCCCCTCATTCCCAGTCATCCTGAACAGCCCTGTACTGGGTAAGTAGATAGGAGGCTGCCGAAACATGTAGAGCTGAACAGCCCTCTGAGAATACAGGCTGTCCCACCACTGGGAGCTACAGTGGACTTAGGGGACAGTGGGGTCCAGATGAGTGTGAGCCTGGAGTGAGAAGTAATTGCTAAATGTGTGAATTTTTGTGTGTATCTTTGAAAAGAGCAGTCAGGAGAGGTGTGAGGTGGTGGGAAAAGGGTGACAAAGACGAAGGGGGGAAATGGAAAAAGCAGCAGAAATAGGCATTGTAGTAGCATACATACAGGTGTGTGTGTCAGTGGGTGTGCAGAGGACGAGTGGGTGACATGGGGTCAGGTGGGAGAGAGTAATCTTCCCAGGATTAAGAGTGCTGCTCCTGTGTTAATGTGACTGTCAATGAGAATTAAGTCCCTGGACCGATCCTCTCCACCAGGCTCTTCTCTGCCTCTCCTGTCCACCCTGTCACACTAATGACACTACTTTCTGTGGAGTGCCAGTGCTGCGTGATAAAAAAAAAATAATAGGGAAATAATTACACTCTCACAATACAGTACAAATTGCAGAGCAAGAGCAGCGGGACAGCGAGATATAAGCAAAGAAGGGGAGGGAAGGAGAGGATTGGGAGAGGGAGAGGGAGGGGTGGACACAAGGATGACTAACAATTACAACACGATAGGGGTTGGGTCTCATTACTGTGCCCATTAACATGCACCAAGTAATTTCCCCCCTTCAGTTTGTGTGTGTGCGCATGGGAGGGAAAGGGCAAGAGACTGAGAGAGGAAAAGAGAGGGAGAGAGCGTCTATGCGTTTTGCGTGTGCACCCAATAGAGTGTGCCCATTGGGTGCCGCTACGCCTCCCAGTCTATGTGCGCAATCTGCCCGGAGAACCCGGCGGCAGCACCTCACTTCACTCCTCTGCGTTCCGCGCTCTCTCCCCTCCTCTCCATCCCCGGCCGATGACGATCCATGCAAAGCGATTTAAAAGGCGCGTGAAAAGAGCCCGGTCAGCGGATCAGCCTCGCGGATCACTCAATAAGTGTTAAGCAGCGCCGAGCTCCGACCGATCGCTTATTTAACCTCACAGCGGTGAAACACTGCATCAGTCTCACCTCAATCTTCCCTGCCCCTCACCGACAACACGCGCAACACACGGTCAGCGGAATTGACGCCCGCTTGAATCAGCTGCTCCATTTTTACGCATGGGAATCAGGCGCCGAGAGCGAGCTGAGTGACTTGGAGATCAGGAGGGTTTTCTTTTAAAACATTAATTCTAAGATAAATACCTGAGGCCAGTGCATCAAAGTTGCTTTCAGTTCATCTATCGTTTAAGGAGTCGCCACCCCATTCTGTCCCTGCTGCCTGGTGAAAATGTTTCACATCTTTATGGCCAAAGTCCCCCTCTGACCCCATCCTCGATTCATTACCCTATTGACCGTGCGCCATGAAAAGACACAGGGAATTAAACTGTGAAGCTACAGTAATTAAATCCGAATTTAAAAAAAAAAAAAGAAAAAACAAAAAACACCACCTTACCCAAATCTATACACTCGATCGCATGTTCACATGGATTTGTAAAGGATCCAGGTGAGATTGTAGGACGTTTTGCCAGTTTCTGCTTCAACTCCACTGATTTTGCTTTCCAGACTATACAGAGAAATCCTTGTAAGGCTTCTGTAGTTCACAGAGTCCGCGCACAAACCCACTGAAGCCGGGGTGAGAAGGGCTACAGCCACGTCGAAGTACCAGCCCTCCGGAGCCGGGTGACAAAACTAAGCTCACACAATAGCGATATGGTCCAGTCTGCCATGATCTCACTGTGTCCCATCTCAAAACCAGACTGAGGAGAAAGTCGTCAAAAGTGCGTAATTCCCCCAAGGAGATATCTGATCGCTGTTTTTGGCAAACACTCCACACAAGTTCATCCCCTCTGCACTACTGTCACACAGAGGCGTTATAGTCGCCGGAGAGATGCTGATGAGAGCGATGGTATACTGATGCAGAAGTGATAGTTGCGCTCCATTCGCTCCTCCCGAGCAGAGATCGATTGGACATGAGAAATGCGATGCGAGCCCGTCTTCCCCATTCAGAACACGCGCAACAGCGCCCGCCCAGTTCACCATCTCCCAAATACACCCCCTTTTTTCCTCATGTCATGATGTCATGTACTTTTCAAGTAGCCTGGACTGTTCGGGTGGAGGGGAACTGGAGGAGATTCTATGCCTGTAGGTCCGAGGAGGAACGTAAACCGTGACAGCTATTCTTAGACCATAAAGAGTTAACCCTAACGAATCATTTAGTTGTATGAGAGTAGAGAATACGCAGTCTGTCCCCTTTTACTGCCAGACCGAGAAGTGTCGGTGTCACTGAAGTTCACGCACGAAAATGGCAACTGGTTCTGCAACGGAAAGTGAAATTCTCTTCGACCCATAATTTTGATTTTGGAAAACAAGAAGTAAAAGAGTGGAACCGAGCAGATGGCCGGTGTACACTGCACAGTCGGTGGGACTAAAGTTTTGTTTGTGTTATTCATCTTTTGAGGTTATTATCTTTTTTTTTTTTTACGAGAGGTTAAAAGTAAAGATTTTACGAATTTACCAGAGATATTTGTTCAGATTGGTTTGCTAATTGATCAGACTTAACGTCTTACCCACCAGTTTCACCATTTCGTCGCCCGAGTTAGAAAATTGTGTGCGTGTTGAATTGAGGAGGGGGTCTGATGACTCTCTCTCGATGCCTAGCTGACTGACAGGTGCTCAACTATACATGAGTCGATGACCCTCCTCATTATAAAATAGTCTACCTCGCTTCTACATTTCGATCATGTTACAGATGGTGTCTGGCTGTCAATACTTGATTCTGCGCTCGGCTGTACGCGCGGATGGTGTAAACCTAACCCCCCCACCGTGATGTTAAACAGAATTTAATCACCGCCGCCTCTCCGTTACGCACCAGGAGACAGCCTATCAATTATTCCATCCCTAGAATATTCTAGTGTGTTGATGGCGATTGATTGCTTTGCGCTGTATTCGCAGTCGTTAAGACTTAGAGGAGGTCGATGTCTGCTAACGACCCAAGGTGAAGAGTATCCGATACATTCAGATGTCTTCCTCGTAGCAGCAATACGAGTCCATGCAGTAGGGCCCGTTTCTTTGAATGGGCCCCTGATCGTCAGACGGAGCTGGTTTCAGAGATGCAACATTTACAACACTTCCTGAACTCCAGACTTTTATCTTTGATGCTTCCAGAGACCGATGTCCTTTAGCTGCAGAGCTGTGATAAAACATTAAGTAGAACGTAAAGGCCCCTTTCAGGACCACGGACAGAGCCAGACGCGCATATAAATTCAGAACCTTGGACAGCTCCATACCATCCAGATCCTTTACCTTGAGCTGAGATTACTTCTAGTCTGGTCTGCAGACAATATGAGCAGTCTGACAGTATAAGTGAAGGGAAAAAAAGTTGATAAAACATAATATAATATATCCTGTCTACACTGGCAAGTGGTTGTGTCTACAGTCCTGAACCTGCATGTCGCAATGGGGATCGGAGACCTTTTATCTTAAAGTGAAGCAGCTAATGGATGCAACAGCCCGGAGCACTTATCTCATCTATGCTTCCTCACAGGGGCCAGATAGTATCAGAAGATGCGATCATGTGACGCAAATACTTTGCTGGACTTCAGAGTGTGAGGGTAAACGGTGTGAAATTTAATTTACATCCCCTACCTCCCATTATATTTCAAGTAGCTGTTACAGTATACTCAGATTTTTTACTGTTTCACTGCACGTATCCGGCGTCATGTCCCTCTCTTAAACAGAAACAGCAGGTTAAAGCCTCCAGCGTTGTCCTTGCATTTAGCATAACAGGTAAGAACATAGGCTGAAGGCCTCTTTGAGTGTCATATATCAAAGTAGAGGGGTTATAGGATCTCCACTGCAATTATTCCCCCAGTAATCATTGCCCTAGGGAGAAAAGCATTAGGGAAATATCAGGATTTAACTTGAGGAATTTGTCATCGTCCTAAATCGATATTTCTGCATTAAACCCTGTGAAAGACATATTTTCCATTGGGTAAGCATAGGTGAGTGAACGTATTGTGATTTGTCTGGATTTAGGGTTGTGAAATGTTTATCTGTTGATCTATATTGGATTATACTAATGATCCAGTTAGAAAAAAAATGGTTGTAAAATTAGTGCTTAGACAGCTGTGAAAGAAGTAAAGCAAATAAACACTGTTGTGGGGCAGAAGAGGCATAAATAATGGAGCACAAACTTCAGAATGCATCTGCTGATATAGCTGCTTGGGGGAAAATGTCACACAAACTAAAATATCACACGAACAAATCAGCAGGTGGGGTTTCTCGGCCTTGAAAACCAAGCTCGTAAAATCAGCCTGTTCCCCCCCCCTCCTAATTTTAAAGTGTGAATCACTGCTCAGTAATGACTTTACTCACAGCTTCCACCTCAGTGGTTAAACCAGCTTTTGCCCGCAATGAGCTTTTCTGTCCTAACGCATCTAAAGCTGTTCCTTTAGTCCACAGGGCCTGTATTAAGGGCGACAGAGATAAGTAATTCAACATTTCTGGGGAAAACACACAATTACTTACAGCGCGACAAAATAAGGCCACCCAAGCATCGCTGGTGAAGGACTCCTGATGGCAGACTTCCAGATGATCTCAATCGAGGCCTGAGGAAGGAAAAGCGGGGCCTGTTTGTTAATGATGAGAGAGTGGAGAGAGAGAAAGTAACGCCACTAATTACACAAACGCACAAACGCTGCGCCCTGGCGGCCAGTGGAGCAAACAGGGCGCACCATCACATCGACCACCCCACAGGCAGAGGAGGGAGTTTTCTTCTTATGATTTTGTACACGATGTCTTCCTCACACTTCGAGCCGAAAGGTGGGAGTGGGTGTTGGTGATCGTGTACGTTACTCGCGTTGTCTTCACTCCCACTCGAACGGTCCATTTTGGATACATCCTGCAGAACAAACGTTGCGCCAAAATCACGGCTTGGCATCGATTTCGAACTGCCATGAAGGTTAATGAGAACAGACATCTTGGTTCCTCTGCTTTTGATCCCCCCCCGAAAAGAGATTCTTCATTTCTTTAGGAGGTCACTGACAGTAACCCGAGCAGGGCCATAAATAGTGTCCATCCCAGACAGGCCCGGTGTCTGTCAATACTCAGAAAGTTCAGACACAACATCCGCAAAGAGCAGGCAGGAGCACGACTGCTGACATCAAATTGTGGTATTGGAGCAAGAACCCTTTAACCAACATTGTCTTCTTATGACACATTGGATACATTTGTGAATAAATTACTCTTACTCTCTTTGCTGCTGGAGTAAGTCTGTCAGGGACGATCACACAGCGCGGGGTTATTTCGTCTCATCTGTGGTGTTATACTGCCCCCATGTGGACGTAACTGTTCACTCAGGTAGTTTTTGAGGTCATCCAGATTTATTACAGTGACAGTGAAAACTGAACTAGTGCCCTTTTGCGAATGGGCCTCTCCCTCCTTAGACCTGAGTTCACTAAAATAGTGAAACCAACAGCAAAGAGCTGTCTGACATCAGCAACAACTGAACAGACACAGACTTCAGTTTCCTCTGCAAGGTCAGACTTCAACAGAAGACTGATAATATCTATTGAATCATTGTTAATATAACCAACGCAGACATGAGAACATGCCTTGGTATTTTTTTTAGAATTATGTGAAAATATTACAGAGGTTTTTATTGTGAAATTAGCTACAACTGACCAAAATGGTCTGATTGAGTTCAACATGATTTCATCCATAAATAAAACATGAAGTTCTCAGAGGACAGGGAACACTAAAGTGATGTTCTGGTCTCAAAATATTCCTGTGCACTGCATCAGGTCACATGCATATTGTGCTTATTGTTTTCCGAAAAACTGAATGTAAAATATGACAGCAACATTCACAAAGGCCTTAGGAAAGTAACAGATGGTAGCAGCACTATTATAATTTGACCACGCTGACAATGGACTCCCTTTGATAAAATGCAAAGAAATGTTAAACAGGCATCAGCATCAATTACATAAAACCCACATGGCATCAAATTAAATAACATTTGGGACAAAAAATGCAAATTGTAAATACAATGAAACAACAGATGATGAATTTAAAAAGCCTGCCAGACATGTTTGATATTTAGGTGAAAAAACATTAAACATCACATTATCACTATATATAAAAAAAAAAAAAAAAAAAAAAAAAAATCAGTGTTTGTAGTCTTTCTGAACTTATATCATCAGTCAATAAAATAATACACTAAGTGTGAAACAAAGGAGTGTTGATTTTAACTTATAAATATTTTAATGAATGTTCACAGTATTACAATTAAAGTGTTTCAAATACTATTGTACATGTACATACTAATAAGAATACTGATAAACTACAAACTGCCTACTGGCAAAAGTGACTCACTTGTGTTTCTCACTGTTTAGTCATGAGTGTTTATGATAAAACCTCTTTAATTCAATATGTTGAATTGCAGCTAGATGACTGCCAATGCAGAGTATGTGCTTGACACTGCATAATTTAAGAAACTGTTTAGAGACTGTATGAATGTATGATTTGTATAAGTGTGTCGAATGTGTTCAAAAACAGGTATGAATGTTTATAGCTCTTAAGAGGTTTGCAACAAGGTGACACTGATCAAACGTGAGGAGGTGTCACATGTGAAGAGATGCTGTAACAGCTGCTCATTAGCTAACATTTCCAACATGGAATGAAGCAGACACAGCAGAGATAATGAAGAAACATAGGACACATCTTATCATTCTCCAGATGCTTCGACTACACACGACTTGTCCTTTAACTGAAATGACACTAACCGAATGGAACCTTCAAACCAGAACTCTCCGCTGTTCCACTCATGCAGAGACTAATCAGAAAACAGGACCAGTGACATCCACTTGTGGATGAGGTAACATTAGAACACTTTCATTTCATTCAAATACCTCCCAGATGTGCATGTGTTGTGCTTAAATGTATCTTCAGCAGTAACTGTCTGTCCCAGTCCAACTGACAGACACTAGAGTTCATCATGAAGGACATGATGTTTCCACTTGGGATGTTTTCTGACATAATCGGCGGCCTCCTCCACAAGGCGCATGAACTCCACAACATCAAAGGAGTAGTTGGTAAACTTTGGATGGTCCCCTAGAGTGGGATGGTGCCCCTGAAAGTGCAAGTCAAGACAATTTTATTGAAATCACGTACTACAAATGTACCTTACTGTGTATGAGGAAAGTGTTTAGAAATCTAACAGAAATATGGCAGTATAGATGACATACAATATGACAACTTAAAACTGCCATGTTCAACACCTCTATATAAAAATAGCTACAAATGACTTGATTTGTGTTATATACTATGTTAACTTCTATGCTTACATTCTATCAAATGTTTCCATTATGTTCAAATTTTGACAAATGGGTGAATTTATTCATTAAATCAGCCTGTTTCTTCTGAGAATCAAAAGACATAATGTGAATATATGTCATTTAATGTAACTTGCAAAAAACTTTCGTACATTTCCTTTCTTGTAAAATGACATCTGCCCAAGTCACAACATACAGATTTTCTTCATCAATGGTGCTGAGAACAACAACTCCCATGATCCTACTCTTATTTATCTGTGTACAGGTATATTACATTTCTGCTTTAAAGACCTTTTTAAACTATGTTTAACCATGACTGAATGTAAAAAAAAATATCATTTTATTATTTAAGTATTACAGGTTAATGTGTGGATCTGTTAAGAGGTAGTTTTTATATAGGATTGTGTTAGATTAAGTTATGTCATATATGTTTTGCCAAAAGTATAAAGTACAAAGTCACTAATAAGTTCAGTGCTTTATAGCTTTAAAATCTGAAATGTACATTTAGAATTTGATTGACACAAAGAAATCTAAATGTTGATAAGTGTGATTAGATTATATGTTTGTGGCAATTACGATGTTCAAAAATATTAATAAAAATTAATTTAAGGAATTTTATAACTTTGTAAGACACCTTTCGTTTATTAATGTTTTGATTAAGAATCTTCGGAGTGGCAGAAAAACTTTTTCGTGTTGTCAGGTTATCTATACAGTTACAGTTGTATGAAAAAAAACTAGGCATCCCCTTGAAAAATTGCAAAATTTGTTGATTTTTCATTTGACAATATTACCAACAACAATAAAGCATAGTTATTTTTCATTTCATCATTTGAAACAAAAAAATATAAAATAAATTAATTCACAATCATTGCATTTACAAAAGTTTGGGCACCCTAAGTGTTTCCAAGTCTCTTTTCTTTTTTACAACTTTTTACTGAAATCCCAATCAGCTCGTTGGGCATGTCAACAGTTGTCATTAGGAAGTGTTACCTGGTGCCAGTTCCAAAGCTTTTAAAGACTCTGACATAAAAGTTAAAATAGACCTCTTTGACCACAATCAGCAAATGTATGTTTGGAGACAAAGAGCACTGTCTCATGAAAAGAACACCTCACCAACAGATAAACATGGGTGTGGACCTATCATGCTTTGGTATTCAGTGGCACAGGAAACATTACACCTGTGGAGGGAAGTATGTATTCCACTAAATACCAGCTAATTCTGAAAGTAAACATCCCACAGTCTGTAAAACAAAGCTGAAGCTCCAAAGACGATGGATTCTACAACAGGATGATGAGGCAAAATGTACTTCAAACTCCACTACAGACTACAAGAGACCCAAGCTGAAGGTTTTAGAATCAGTGGGGAGCTCTTAAAAGAGCATGAATGCAAGACAGCCAAAGAATATTGCAAGGAAGAATAGGTGAAATGCCTAAAAGAGCTGACAGATCAACATTTGTGTGCTGTGATTTCTGCCAACTAAGTTCTGAGTGTCTATGGTGCCCAAACTTCTGCACGTCACAAATGTGCACTTCTTTTTATATTTACACTTGACTTTTTGAAAGAAAAAGTAACTATGTATTAATGTTGTTGATAAAATTGTGAATTATTTCCATATCCTACAAAAACTATGTTCATATCCTTTCAATTAAAAAAGTGACCAAATGATCCTTTTTTGAAGTTGGGCCAAATTTTTCTACTGTACGTCTGTACATATTTGTCTGGAAGTATGTGCACATATGGGACAGGTGGGAAGCCATGTAGAGTTGCCAGGGAGCTAATGGCTGGTACGGGAGTTTCCCTTACCTTGTCCTGTGGGAGCACTTTGTCCATTTTCTGCCAAGTCACGTATCGTATGCCCCGCAGGCGAGCCAAATCTCGATAGCAGCTCTCATCCTGACAATTATATCTGGGAGGGACAGATGCAGACAGTTTATCTCTTGCTCTCCTTGGTCTACCTCACTTTCACTCTTCCTTGTTCCATCTTTCTGTCCTGTTGTAAACACACACACTGTCTCACTTAACAAACACACACACGCGCGCGCACACACACTTTCCAATCAGTTCCCCTGCACAGGGTAGCCAGGTGTGACGAATGCCTCGTTAATTAGGCAGTATTTCACAGTCATACACCAAGTGGCGGAGGGGAGCTTTGGGCACAGCACGCTGCCAAGGCCATTGCTCTTCCTGCTTTCACCTTTTCTGCATCTCTGTTTCAAATACACGTGTCTACTTCAGCAAGCACAAAGTGTCACTCACAGCTCAAAGATGACAGCCCAGTCAGGAAGGAATAGGAGGTGTGTAAGACCTGCCCCATGCATTCCTATAAAGACATCGGAGTTGTGGGTGATCCTCAGTTGCTCTAGGAAAGGAACATCTCTACAAAGCAGACGGGAAACCACACATCAGTCATCCTACATAAACACTGTCAGAATTAAAAAATACATAAAGCTACATACTTTTTGTTCTTACCTAAAGCTGTTACCGCTGCCTATTTTATCTCTGATCACTACCAAACGACTGACTCATGGTCTTGCCCATCAGTCGGTCAGTTAAATGCTACATCCTCCAGGTCCCTGGTGGTCTAGTGGCTAGGATTCGGCGCTCTCACCGCCGCGGCCCGGGTTCGATTCCCGGTCAGGGAAGCATTTTCAGTTTGAGTGGCATAAGCTGAATGTTAGAGAGTCTCATCCTTTACAAAAAATATGTTGGTTTAGTTCATGCTGTCATCAGTATTTACAAAACCCCTTAACACATGGTTACTAGCTCCTAAAACTTGGTAAACTAAACATACTCAAGATCAATCCTTGACCTTGGTTCAAAATGTTATAGAACATTGTGCATGACTGGACAATTACTCATCTATAATATAAAAGTAGACAACATGTACAAACTCTGCACCAAATATAATAGCAGGAACTTTTAAATAGTTTACAGTTTCTGAGTTAAAATATCTTTTCATCTAAAATCCGACAGACATGAAGGGCCAGTGGTGCAAAGGATAACGTGTCTGACCACGGATCAGAAGAGTCTAGGTTCAACTCCAGCCTGGCTTGTCTACAACATAAGAACTCTTGGGTTTTAACAACAAATATGGTTGAATAAAAGAACAATGAACTCCACTAACGATGATAACATACTGCATAAATATGAATGTTTACATTGTATGCCATTTACTAATTTCATGTGTCCTGTTTT
>JAPQRP010000024.1:28858952-28873715 GCA_037367295.1 Apogon hyalosoma | reverse complement strand
GTGTGTGTGTGTGTGTGTGCGTGTGTGTGTGTGTGTGTGTGTGTGTGTGTGTGTGTGCGTGTGTGTGTGTGTGTGTGAGTTGGGGTCATTGTATTTAGGCAGTGCATCCAGTTAAAACTAATGTGGGCAAATACAATCAAACATGCACAGGAATGAGTGCACAGAGCGACTTACAAGAGGTGTGTTGTAAAAGAGGCCATATCTCATTCTTGGGAGAAGAGAAAAAAAGGCATGCTTGAAACATACCTACAGATGGGAATGGACAGATAAATTATTAAGTATGTCAATAAGCATGTATCTGCAGAAATGAATGTCATAATTATACACACTGGACACTGGAATAATCAAATGGATTTATAGGGATAGTAAGACATATTATTTTATATGATTATTTTGGTACTTCTAAGACCATTTTAACCGTATTTTAAGTTGATGGGATCAAATTTCTCTTCTGTTTAGCCACGGGTCATCACTGCAACATCACACTTTCCTACATATATCATCTAGTCCATTGGTGCTACTTGTAGACACAATACAATCCTGCCGCAAAGAAATTCTTCTAAATTAACCCAGCTATAACAGTAGGGGGAAAGGTATTATCAGTAAACTAATGTTAAAGGGGTCATATTTTGCTAAACCCACTTTTATTAGTCTTTGGTACATTTATTTGTGTATCTGGTGACCCTCATAGTTCCAAAAGTTTGAATTTGAACCCTCAAGGTGCTGCAAAGCTATCTTTATATTAATTTTGACAAAAATCAATGGATTTCTACAACCCGTTTTAATTTCTTCTTAATTTGTTACATCTATAAGTAGTTACATCATGAAATTTGCACATATAAGGTCAAGACTTTTGACTAATTGTTTGTCAGCAGCAGCGGTTGTAGTCCATACTGAAAATATGTCCAAACTTCGAGACAATTACCTAAAATGTTCAATTGTTGGTTGTATTAACTAACTCAAATGGCTGAACAGGATAGAGAAGCACAGTCTTAACCTGGAGGGGGTGAGGTGTGAAGTGGCTCATTTGCATTAAAGGGCCAGAGCTCAAAACGACCTTTCTGGTGTCAGTCAGTTTTAGGGTTGAAGATGGATGTGTGGAGTTTAATTAATGAAGAATTCAGACCCAAGTATAGTATTTACAATTTATGTAGACCACAGGGAAATGTTTTAAAATGCATAATTCCATTTAAAAAAAAAAGCAAAATATCACTCATTCCATGTATAGTTACCTTAGCTATTAAAAAGAAAACTCAAACAATACAGAAAAGGTGACCTAATACTTACTCTGTTTGAGTCATAGGTCTTCAAGTGAATGATATCATAGTCTGTGAAGGCCTTCCACATTTCAGGAAAAAGATCACCATAACCATACAAACTCTGAGAGAAGACATCAAGATAAAAAGACAGTGAAATAGTGTGAATATACATTTTAAATGTGAAACAAAGTAAAACTAAAATCTGTTAGTCAATTGTTTCCAAACTGCTAGCTAAATTTACTTTATCCTGAAGTCAACATTTCAAAGAAAAGCTGAAACTCATAATTAACTAATCTTTTAGGACTGTATCATGGAGCAGTTTGTAATAAAAAAAAGTCAACACCTTCCTTTCAGTTTACTACCACAGAATATATAGTTTAAACAGTCATCAGATGCCCACCGTGTCCCACATGACGATATTGATGTCTGTGCTGAAGGAGTTGTTAATGTGCTGGGAGATGTAGAGGTTGACGAAGTCACAGAAATGGTGGTACATGTTCACCCCTATTGGAAAAATACAGTTATTTTGTGTTTACAATAAGCACAATTGAATATAAAACTGCAAATGTACTATTGTCCTGTTATTCTAGGTCTAAAATATTCATGACAATACTCTAGATTGTGATAGAGCGAAGCTCTCAAATTTAAAGTTATCGATGTAGTCATTGCCTACCTGCATCCAGTTTCATGAAAACAGTGGGTTTTTCAATGATTACGTCACAGTGTCCATCATCCACGGGGTGAAAGTCCAGCTCTGTGTAGGTCTGTAGCTCAGCATACCTGCAATAACAATACTTCACATCAGTCAAATATTATAAACATTTAAACAAAGAAAAGTAGCATGAAAAGAAAAACTGGTCAACAATAAAAATTTCCATGAGACATTGATTCTTGAGACATTAATTCAACACTTTGTATTGTCTTACAAAGCTTACACAATTTTCTACATGTCCCAGGTGGTCTAGTGGTTAGGATTCAACTTAGATTAGACAGATTAGACTGATGTCTTAGAATAATAGTTTTTAAAGAAAAGCAATATCTCACAAAACTTGAACAAATTTGATTAAAGCTGCAGGAGCTGAAAAAACATCAGAGTCTGAAAAAATGCACCTATGATTTGAAAGCATCAAACTCTTACGGTTTGAAGCGTTCTGTTGGATTTAGTTGGTTTAATAAATCATGTAGTTTGTGATCCGTCAAGCACAGTTAAGTGTGTGATCCCCGGTCTTTCACTCATCATATAATCTGTTGAAATCAGCCTAAAATGATCTATTCATTAATTTCAAAGTCATTCATTCAAAGCCTGAAATTATTCAAGGTCCTGCTATAAGGATTGCTGCTGAGATGTTTTTGTTGTTATTGTACTTAACATTTTTATTTATTTTAAATGTTACATGTGATGCATTTAATTTCATAATTTCTACAAAAAACAATATCTGTAATCAAGAGAGACAAACAACCAAGCCAGCCAGGAGTTGAACCTAGAATTTTCTGATCTTCTAAGATTACATTATTAGTTAGGTTAGTTATTAGTTTTTATTAGGAGGTATAAACATACAGGAAAAAAGAACAGTCTGGATTTTTAAACACCCCACCACAGACTGACCAAGGGTCACCAATACTTCAAGGGACTATAATTTTAAGAATCTATGAAGTGTTTTTAAAGAAAATGTTACCTCCTTTGCCTTTAACTTCAGGATTTCAACAAAACTAAATTGTCTCTAAATGTAAAAAGGAGACAACCAAGCCAGCCTGGAGTCAAACCTAGAATCTTCTCGTCCATAGTTGGACACATTATCCTTCGCGCCACTGGCCCAGCAGACATATAGACACTCACCACAGCAATAATACAACTAAAACCTAAACACTACCACATGGGAGCTATAGGTCTGTCAGCATGCTTAGTACACCAAAAATAGGCAAAAAAGTTCACATGAAAGGGGTGGGTGAAAAAGTTACCTCCTTCGACTTTAACTTCAGGATTTCAACAAAACTAAATTGTCTATAAATGTAAAAAGGAGACAACCGAGCCAGCCAGGAGTCGAACCTAGAATCTTCTGATCCGTAGTCAGACGCGTTATCCATTGCGCCACTGGCCCAGTGGGACACTAAATGATCGCCATGACAGTGATACAACTAAGTCCTGAACACTATACCACATTAGCGCTACAGGTCTGTCAGCATTCTTGGTACATCAAAAATAAGTAAGGGCATGTATCTTTATATTTAGTCTGATGATTTGGCCGGAGAGAAGAGGGAAGATGTATACTTTCAAATTTGTTTGAAAAAGAAAACTTGAGAACATAACACAGATGTGTGTAAACAAGGAGCTTCATACTTTATTCAGTGAGTGATACAGTCTGTGGAAGCATAGTGCTGGTGGTCTTAAGTGTGTTCTGAAACGTGACTTTCCCCAATGTTAAGAGTACAGAATATCATCACTACATATAACTCCTAGAATGGTGACTTTCCCTGACTGAGAATTGAAACCCTGCTGCAGTGGTAAGACTACCAAATCCTAACCACCAGACCACCAGGGAGCTGCAGTGAGCCACTGTTCCTTGGTAAGACTGAAAATACACACAAAGCAATAAAACTGTTGTAACTTGGCTCCTCCTCTGCACTGAGAACAAGGGAGTAAAAGCAGCGGTAGAAAGAGCAATTCACCGAATGAGAAGAGCAGTGAAGTGACAAAAAAAAAGATGGGAAATAATGAAATAAAATGTATTTCTTAATATTGTCACTAAGATTATATTCTAAAGAACACACCCACAACTTTCCAAAACTCTCAAGGAATGTTCTGGATGAAATATACAGCCAAAGCACAAGCCTCTTAATTTCTGCTGCAAGTAGTCAACAGGTCCATTAGAGGTGGCAGACTGAAAGGTCTATGAGTACACTGTTATTATTTAGGTTACGTAGTTATGAGTTATTATTAGGAAGTATAAACTTAATGAAAAGAAAAAAAAAAAAAAAAAAACACAGCCAGGATTTCTAAACATCCTACTACAGACTGACCATGGATCACTAATGATTATCAGAAACAGAATACTTTATCCCAGGGGGAAATTATTGATTACTTCAAGGGACTATCATTTTAAGAATCTACATAGTGCTTTTAAAGAAAATGTTACCTCCTTTGCAATTAACTTTAGGAATTCAAAAAAACTACAATGTCTCAAAATGTAAAAAGGAGACAACCGAGCCAGCCAGGAGTCGAACCTAGAATCTTCTGATCCGTAGTCAGACGCGTTATCCATTGCGCCACTGGCCCAGCAAACATACAGTCACTCACCACAGTAGTGTTACAACAACTAAAGCCTATACACTACCACATGGGAGCTGTAGGTCTGTCAGTATGCTTAGTACACCAAAAATAGACAAAAAAGTTCACATGAAAGGGGTAGGTGAAAATGTTACCTCCTTTGCCATTAACTTCAGGATGTCAACAAAACTAAACTGTCTAAATATAAAACAGAGACAACCGAGCCAGCCAGGAGTCGAACCTAGAATCTTCTGATCCGTAGTCAGACGCGTTATCCATTGCGCCACTGGCCCAGTGGAATTTCAAATACTCGCCACAGCAGGGATACAACCAAAACCTAAACATTACCACGTGGGAGCTGTAAGACCTATTTGTCTACTTAGTTTTTTGGTTTTTTTTTCCCAAAGATAATTTACTTCTTGTGTTTAGTAATTTAGTATTTTTTGCTAATTGTTAATTTTTGATTGTTTGCTTTTTGTTTCATATTTAGAATATATTTTTTTTCCATTTTTATGGTTATTACTTCCATTCTTTAGTATTTAGCACCTTTCTGTTGTGTGTTTTCTTATTGGTTTAGACCGTGGGCACCTGAGTATAAATAGGCAGCACTAAGGGAGATCAGCATGCACCTGGGTGGGCCTATGGTCTTTTTTACCAGTCAGTCAACAGCATGATAGGATGAGCAGGAGATATAGCAAAATGGCCTTGGTTGTTGTTTGCCTGCAAAACCTAAAAATTAACCACTTGGAACACATCTTTGAAATGGACATTGTGTTTTTGACTGCGTAAACCACAAATACATGGTGCATCTAGTGGTTATTTGAGTTATGTTAAAGTCTTAAGTTTAGTCACTTTTAAGTTGTTTAAGTTTGATGACAAAGAGCTGCTATAGGAGCTATAGGTCTGACAGCATGCTTAGTACACCAAAAATAGACAAAAAAAAAGTTCACATGAAAGATGTAGGTGAAAATTGATAATCAGTACTTCTCTACAGCTGTGAAACAGCCCAAGGTCATCTATCTTCATATTTAGCCGTATGATGTGGACTGAGAGGAGAGGGAAGGTGTATATTTTCAAACTCTGGTATTTTTGCTTGTACACTTCAGCTCCTGCAGCTCTAATCAATAAGTATGATCAAGGTTTTTGAGATTTTACTTTTCTTAAAATCTGTAATTCACAGAGCAACACAGCACTCTAATCTTAGCTTTAAACTACTATGGGAACCACATTCTATAGTTATCAGTAATTTGTAAAACATCCTGTCAGTGCCAAATTTGAAATAGTTGCATATTTTAATTGGTACAATGTAAATAGAATTAGGTAAAAGACAGAGAGCACAGCTATGGACCAGACAACTGTAAACTGTATTGTTTATTGTTAAGCTGCTTGACTATCAGTACCACAATAGCGTTGGAAGACATAACTTTCCCTGACCGGGAATCGAACCCGGGCCGCGGCGGTGAGAGCGCCGAATCCTAACCACTAGACCACCAGGGAGATGTGGCTCTTAGGATTTGCTCAGTAAGATCGAGAATATGCACAATGCAAACTACGCCACTCAGAGGGATCAGTTTGTGAACAAATTAGCTTCTCAGGTTTCACAGAATTGGTGGGTGTGGCCTGCCAATATAAACAGAAAAGACACGGTGGAGCCTGACAGTGTTCCCCGCCTAGTCAATTAGTTCAAACAGACAATGAAAATCTCCAGTTTAGTTCTTTACCATGTTTAGCCATTCATCCGTAAATAAGAATTGGTAGTTTCACTGAAGTTGTATTATAGTACTGTGAAAATCTGGTAATGTTTCTATTATTATCATCACATTTAATGAGTCATCGTGCAAATTGCAGTAGTCTATAACACCAAACTATTCATAAATCAGTAAACAGACACAGGCTTAAGGCAACTTTGCTGTGTGGCAGAAGCGCTAACAGCAGTTCTTTTTTATCTCTTAGTACATAAATACTCAAACACATGAAACATAATACAGACTGTAGTTAAGTAGTAGTAGTCCCCTTAAACACCCAGAGAGCTGAACAGGGCCTTTAGACATCACAGCCAAAATCTATACATTTCATATATTTGGCACCATGTACAAGTTAATCCACAGAGGCTTATGTAAATTATAGAGTTGATATTCTGAACTCTCAACAACAGGTCAAGTCACATACCAGAACACATTTAGGACTACCAAAACCACCAACATATCAGTGCTATGTATCCGCAGAATGCATCACTCACTGGACAAAGTATAAAACTCCTTGTTTACACAAATCTGTATTTATTCATTCATTTTCTGAACCCACTTTATCCAAATCTGTATTATGGTATCATAAACGTCAACTTCAAACAAACACTCACAGCCTGTTATTTTGATATTTGCTCAAATTAACACTGCTTTTTAATCTTCACATGTTAGCTTAGCTCTTTTTTCAGACAGAAAAAAGCAAGTTTTCTGTCCATAAAACAGCTATCAATGTGTAGTGAAAACAACAACAGTTCTTCTAGCTTTAAGCACTTGGTTACTTCCTTTGACTCTAAGCGGGTCTCATCCCATCTCGTCACTTTATGATGCCTTGGTCAAAGGATCCGTTACAAAACCAGTAGAGAGACTCACTACTTACTCTGATCACATAAATCCTCCAGCTTGTTAGTGTAAATATATTCAGTGCACATGTCTACAATCTAGTACAATTGCATCTCTGGTATAACTTCAGAACTATTTATTCTAAACACTCTAATGATAATTTTAGGTCATTTTTCAAAATTTGAAAGTAGAATTACTACATATAGCATCTTAAAACCTAAAAATTAATTTTATGTCTTCAGCACTTTTAAACAGGTCCAGAAACATGTAATCCATACATCAAAATTTGGAATACATGTCCTCTGAAACTGCACAAAACTTCTTGGTGGTCTAGTGCAGGGGTCAGCAACCCTGGTCCTCGAGAGCCACTATCCTGCATGTTTTAGATGTTTCCCTCTTCCAGCACACCTGTCGGTCGTTATCAAGCTTCTGCAGAGCTTGATGATAGACTTATCATTGGAATCAGGTGTGTTGGAAGAGAGAAACATATAAAACATGCAGGAAAGTGGCTCTGGAGGACCAGGGTTACTGACCTCTGGTCTAATGGTTAGGATTTGGTGCTCTCACTATCACTGTCCAGGTCTTATTTCACATCAAGAGACTATCCTTTGTCCTTATGTGTTTAATAGTCATCAATCCCATTTTTCTTTTCAATTCCGAAGGCCTCAATCTCAGTAAGTACGTGATGCCTCACCATGATTGCAAGGGGCTCTTGTGCTCTCCCTCAGCAGCAAGTGCTCGCTTGTTCAGTCTGCAACGCCCACCGATCTCACCCCTCTGAATGAAGTCCTCCTTGTATCTGCAGCATAAAAAAATGTTTAAGTTTCTTGAAAAACACAGGTCAGTCTATTACTTTTTACAAGAAGACACCAAAACAAAATTCAAATATACTGACCTCTCATGACCTCTCCGAGGTTTACGCAAGTCCAAATAAAGATTAGTTGCTTTACAGAATCGTGTGTAGCTGCTGCATTTTAACGAGGAATCCCCCTAAGAATATAACAACACTGGAAATACTTGGTAATGAAATCTGCATTTAAATATACTTTTAAATACAAGTGCTTTTGGTTTATGAATAATGTACAGGCTCATTGTTTGTGGAATCCTTTTGTTAAACACTAAATACATTTAGTCTGTGACCTGTGGGAACAAGTGAAATGAGCACACTTACTGGCTTGTTGGCCTTGCAGAGTATTTTGAGCTCAGAGAGGCGCTCCTTCACATAGCCAAAATCAGCCTGCTTCCAGAAAACTTCCTGGGCTGCCTCCAGGGAACGTGCCCTGACAGATCAAAGGTTTAAACACAGTAGTAAATTTTGTATTATTTGTGCATTATATGGTGATGACAAAAAACATACATTTCCTTAAGAAAAATATGTGTGGTTCAGTAAATCTTATCTATAATTACAGAGCAGAGGACACATTGCCATTGGAGGATTTTGGAAAGTAATCTGGGTTGCTCCGTACACAATTGCAAACGGAAAACATAAATTGTGTTCCAGTGTGATATGAGGAACAGTACCATCCAGAATCAGCTTTGGTACAAACAGGATAGCTAAAGCGCTTCTTTGGGTCACAGTTCTTCTCATAACCCCAACAGGCAGATGCATCCTGCAGGGCGTCCTGTTGTGAAAACAAGTTGCATGTAAATGTAAGCGTAAAACAAGTCAATTTTCAATGTACAATGATCATCTTGCTTTAAACTAGAAAAGAAAACAGTGACATGTGATGCACAGTCTCCATAAAACAATATACTTTACAAATTTAGCACACTATAAAACTGCTAAAATCTGACCCAAAGAGACAATGTATTTACACTTAAAGCTAAAGCTGCAACTAATGATAATTTTCACTATTTATTCATCTGTTGATATTTTTCTGCAATTAGCATGTTAATTGTTTGGGCTATAAACCATAAAAGAAAGTGCTTCCAAAAGTCCAAGATGTCTTCTTCAAATATCTATTTATGAAATTCACTGAGTTTACTGTAAAAATAAAGGAAAATAACCTAAAAATAATGAAAAATATAACAAGCTGGTCGAGTGGAGAATTTCCACTTTTTTTCTTTATATAATGATTCAAAATAATACACATTTATCAAAATGTTTTTGTTTTTTTTTTTTTTACTTAAAGCTCAAACATTTCATTATGTCATGCTAATATGGATATATAATACTATAACCAGTCAATAAACCATTGCAGCTTTAAACAAAATGTTTGACTTATTGATTAAATTCATCTTAAAATTCAAGTTTACCAAACCTTGAGAGATTAAACAAGTTAAGAAGAAACTGAGAAGAAACACAGAAGGACTCAACAATCCAAACTATTTCAACACTGAAAGGCTGAGTACATATTTTACTTTAAAAGGGCAAAGCGGGTCCAGGCGGCATAGCTTGGCAGCCCTCTTATTGTTGTTGAGGAAGTAGGGTATGTGCTCTGCCGGCAGGGAAATCCTGCTGTAGTTGAACTGCAGTGTTGCTGGTCTATGGTTGTTGTTCTCAGCCTCCTTGGATATGACCACATTGAAAGAAAAAACTATACCCAGTGCTACCAAGAGCAGCATAGTCAGAAATACGCAGACATGTGAGATTTCTTCACAGAAATCTGAAAAAAGTAAAAAGAGTGAAAGAGACAGAGACACACAGATTCAGACTTGCACTGTAATCTTAGATAAAAGTTTAACACATTTTACAAGTAGGCACAAGACAGTGTGTGGGAACTGGCTCCAGGCGGATCTAAGCTCACATAAGGAAAAGGAATACTGCAGGAAGTACTTGTGACGCTTTTCCGACTGTTGTTTGAGCAATCAATAACCAACAGTAAAGTGGCAAATACAGATGTGGTATTTGCAGCACCAGGTGGCTAATCTGGTATTTATGTACGCATCAGTGAAATATGTCACTTCGTTAAGTCCCAGTTACATGTTTACACAGGCTGAAAGGAAGGCATTCTCCACTCACAAAATGAATTATTAATAAAACCTACAGTAACACTTGACGTATAATTCACCCATTTTCGTATAAGGGACTGTGAAATCAATTAACCACATATGCCTTTTCAGTCTTGGGCCAAGTTCACATTTACAAATTTTCACACAAAATTTAGAAAAACCTGAACAAATATGAATAATCTGAAATGACTGAAGAAAAATATTCAATTTTAATAACATTATGCCTGTTACTAAATGTTTTGCGGCTTTGTAGATCCAGTGTGGTCTGTAAGTTGTAATGTAGATGTGTAAATATAAGCTGAGGCATAACATTGGTAAAATTACATTCATTTATTTACATATTTATTTATTTATGTTAAAGAAATTGGGGTTGTTCATGCTATTCACATTTTTTTAAAGGATAGTGTGTAGACATAAAAAAAAACACTTTCACAATGTAATTTGACTTGTTAACTCTACAGCATACTGAAAAGTCTTAAGTTGACAATATTTGTAAATTATTATGCGTTATTATTTTACTGTCTGGCCCACTTGAGCTAAATGTGGCCCTTGAACTACACCCCTGCACTTGAATGCAACACTCGCTTTGTAAAGTTCATTAGTTCAGCTTTAACATATGAAACGTTGCAGCGCGAAAACACTGACTGACTTCATAAGGGTGAGGTAAATCTTTAAGCTAACCACACAAGTCGGTCAGGTTATAACGTCTTTTTTTACGCGGTTCGTCTTCCGTGGGAGAACTTCAAGCAATATTGGGTTTTGAACGCCGAGTGTTAACTAGCTAACGGTTATTCTTAACAATGCCTTAACCGTCTTACAAAACACACAGACTTAATATGAAAAGAAATATTTTCTGTTTCCGGCACGCAGAAACTCGCCGGAACTACGAAGCCGACAGAACTTAACCTACGGCTAAATACAGATGATATGACTTTAAGCAAGAGGTGTTTTACCTGAACGCACAGCCTGCTCCTCTCCAGACTGAGGCGGGGATGTAGCCGGTGGTCGCCATCACACCGGAAACCACACACCGGCTCCATGACGCACTCCGAACGGACACCAGATGGCGCTGTGGCTCATGGTTTTACTCAGATTATTTACTCATTTATTTAGTTAAGGATATTTATTTATTATTAGTAGTAGTTGTAGTAGTAGATTGTTGTTATTGTTATTATTATTAGTAGTAGTAGTAGTAATAAGAATAATGGCTATCTGTACTGTATGAAATACTGCAATTCTACTTTTTATGTAATCAAACTTTATTTGTATAGCACTTTTCATAACAAAGTGCTTTACACCCCCCCCCCCACACACACACACACACACACACACACACACACTGTCCCACAGTTGCAAATAGAAATAGAAATAAAAATAAAAACAAAAGAGTAAAGCAACGTTAAAAAAAAAGTGAGTTTAATTAAAAGCTAAACTAAAAAGACAGGTTTTAAGTTTACTTTTGAAAATATGAACGCTCGCAGCAGACCTCGGGTCCTCAGGCGGGCTGTTCCATAGTTTGGGGCCATAAAAGCTGAATCAGGCCTCACCATGAGTTTTTGTGCGGACTCTAGGAACAGTTAAAAGATTACTACCTGAGGGTCCCAGAGGGCTCATATATCAAAAGCAAATCAGATAAATAAATAGTGCTAAGACCATTAAAAGTTTTATAAACCTATTAAAGCACTTTAAAATCGATTCTGAAGCTCACAGAGGCCTGAGCACTGGTGTGATGTGCTCTCTAAATATGTCCATAGCCTGCAGTTTATTACTATTGTTATTTTTTGTATTGTTCGCTTGTATTTTGCATTATCTTTATGCAAGCACATTTTCTTGCACTTTATCCTGTCACTGCCTTAATCATTAAACCCTTTAATGTATGAAACAAACATTTTGGACTTGAAACAAATCAATTTTTCCTTTGTACAGATAATTCCTTTCTGAGTTGTTAAAGTACAATAATTAATAAAGTAGGTTTCTAATTTTTTGCCACAACAAAATATGATACGAGTCAGACTTTCTCATGTATAGTTTGTCTTAACTCTTTAGCTGTCATCAGTGACACAACCTCCGCATATGCAGTCTGTATGGCTGTAACTCCTTCACTGTGTGCCATTAGAAAAATTCCAAAGGTTTCTGAAACCTGAGACATTGCGCTTTATAGGCTGTACAAGGAAATTTCACTTACCTATACTAGAGGCAGGAGAACAAGCCATTATAGCAGTATAACGTACAGTAAATTGTAAACAACTGCTAGATTTTGAAAAATCTGGGAAAAAAAAGTGCTCTGGAAAAATGGACAAATGGATTCACTCAATGCATATTTTCTACCTTTTTTTTATAGTTAGAATAAGAAAAAAAAATCCAGGTGGACCATTTTAGGCCTAGGGTTTAAAGGGTTAAGGAAGAAAATTATATTCAGTAAATGACCGCATTCACCACCCAAATAAATGTTTATTCATTTACACATTTGTACAATATTTAAATCCACTGTCAGGATTTCAGTCACAAACTACCATTGGGTCTACACCACATTGTGTGATCTTTAAGGAGTTATGAACAAGACAAAATATGTCTCTGTACAATATTTTTAATATCTTTCTTAAACACTTTGCTGTTATGATTTTACATTAAGAAATAAAGAGTGAATTTGTATAGTGCAAAAACCTTCACCACGTTCTACAGTTTAAACTTTCTATACAATACTATCTCAAAGGTTGAAATCATGAGAAATTATTCCTAAAGCATTGTTGTTGCTATTTTTTTTAACATCCCATAGATTTCAAATTGACAATAGATTCACAAGCTGTGGATTTCCTTCATATAGATTCATTTATATGTTATGCGCAATCCCTATATTCCAACTTAAATAGAGTATATGAGAATTAAATAAAATAAAATCACAAATAAAGATAGAGGAACTTATTTCTGTTACAGTGATTAAACTTAAATCCTTTGTCTTATTGTGTTCAGTGAATGCATGTGCGACTTAGATGGTTGAATAGTTTGTTTGCAAGTGTTCCAACTGTAACATGGCGCAAGAAAAAACAATTTATTTCTGGTTTTGTAGAAGTTCATCAATCTGAGTTTTGTACATATTCTTCACATCCTCAAGGTCCAGCCTTAGTTCCTCTGCCTCTTCTGCTTTTTCTCCATACATCTGCAGGATGGTATTGTGCCTCTGTTCCAGATCCTGAAATTAACATCCACATAAATTAGGTGTTCAGGCCAGTATTACATTTACACAACTACACAGGAGGAACTTAAAACTAACGCAGCTTCAATAATCCTAGCTACAGAATTCACCTCACCTTGAGCTGAACTTTCAGCTTAGGAATCTCCTTGACCTTTTCCTCCATCTCATCGTTTTGATTAGTGAGTCGGACCAGCTCTTCAGCCATCACTGAGCGACTTCTCTCAAGACCAGAGATCTCAAGCTAAAACAGGAGGGTAGTAAAAATGACTGTTTTTAATGAATGAGTGCATTGTTTTGGTCTTAAAATGTCACAATAATGCTGTCAGTAAGAAGCTGGATGCCTTTTTTTCCCTGAAACATTACCTGCAGTTGTGCTATCTCCCCTTCTCTGAGCTTAAGCTGGGACTGGAGGTTCTCTATGATGCTGGAGCCTCCAGAGAGCCTGGCAGCCTCATACAAGTTGGTCCCACTCATTGACATAGACATCTGCATGGTACTCAGTGAATGGTCTAATGGGTCATCCTGCAGACAAAGACAACACAATCGTAAATATATGCACACTCTTTCTCATGATCATAACATGTACAGTTGGTCAATCATTTGTACAAGTGGTTTGAAGAAAAAAAGTATTAATGGGATGCAAACCTGGGAAAGAACTGAAATGTGCAAACCAGCATTATCCACCCCGCTGATGGAACTGGACCGGGATAAAGAGGGCGTTGAGGAGGCTGGGGGTTCTACTGGGTAAGTCAAAACCTTCCGCTCCTGAAAGAAATAAATGCCACACTCAAAAACCATGCGAGGACAATAGACTTAATATATAGGTGGACACCACAACACCTTTTCCTCCTCCAGGCTATAAATGACACCAAAATACTGCAGACATAAGTGATGCCATGCCATTTGTGAAACACAATGTAGAGGCAGAATCTGAGCAGTAGAGATGAATTTGCTTCCAACAGTGTATCTGATGGATTTTGGACCATGGCTGGTCATTATGGCTGTAAGTGAGAAGTTTTTATACCATCAAACAACTCATTGAAAACAAACTGAGTGGAAGCAATACAATATGGACACAAATCAGTTTGATGAAATCTACCTAAAAGTACCTACAAGGATTTATGATCTATAATGCAGCCAGGCTCTACAGGAAGATCAATATGCTTTGGCTGTTTTTTTTTTAAATGGTTGTCACTGTGTCCATCTATGGTGAGAAAAGCCTGAAAACAGCTTTGTGAAAAACATGTAAAGGGAATTGTTATTCAATTAAATTTTAAATTACAGTATATAATAATGATATATCGTCACTGTCAGGTGAAAACCTCTTAAGTCCT
The DNA here is from genome assembly GCA_037367295.1 of Apogon hyalosoma. NCBI lineage: Eukaryota > Metazoa > Chordata > Actinopteri > Kurtiformes > Apogonidae > Apogon > Apogon hyalosoma. The sequence continues at coordinate 28,859,127 of JAPQRP010000024.1, read as the reverse complement.
AAACGGTTGTTTTTCAGGAAACTGGAAAAACAATGTATAGGGTGTCCCAAAAAATTTGACAATTTCATCACCTAATAATTTGTTTAGAATTTGTTTGCTCTTTTTGCTCAAAAAAGTGTAATCGTTTTTATTGTTCTGCTTTCAGGAATAGACATGCCGTTTACTGCAACAGAAA
>JAPQRP010000024.1:28832934-28845815 GCA_037367295.1 Apogon hyalosoma | reverse complement strand
ATATATGTATGTATGTATATATATTCAAAGATGGTGAAGAAAAAGTCTGTCTTTAAGAGTTTCTGTGCCACATGAGATTCCAACCCCTTTAGGAGACAAAATGCAGATGAATAACTGGTTTCTTTAGTTACACAAGTAAATACTGGACCTATATTTACAAACCACATATCATCTGAACATTCTAACATTAAAATGCATTTTCAGATACAAAATAATTTTTCATTTAGTTTGAGAGCTGTGTCTGGATACAGCAATATAAGTCTTGTCTAAAGAAGGCAAAAATAAGTGGGAGGATATCTAGTATATTTTATAAAATGCAAAGTGAATAAAAACTGTTTGATAGGAACAAATATTACAACCCAGATCAAACAGGCAGTGTCATCAGGCTGACGTCTGTGTCATTTAAAATAAAAACTAAATTAATGCACATTACCTGAAGAAGATAAAGGTCAAGGGTGCAGTCGATGCAGGCACTTATACCAGGGAGATGGATGGATCATCATCATGGATCATCCCAGTTATACCATCTACAAATGCTGTCATAGGTGGTTGTAGCTCTTATCTCACTCCTTTTCAGTTTTTATGCCTACAATTCACAGACAGCATAAAGGCACTTATACACAGGCACTGCCTTTAAAACCCTCTGTTCCACCATCAGTTAAAGGAATGATGGAAGATAAGTTCAAGTCTCCATTCTCATATACTAGTAAGGACAGCTAAACAACAAGAGAGAGAAGGACAATCACTGATTTGACAAAACATTATTGGGCACTAACATTTATAGTTTTAATATTTATAAAGTATAAACATTACGTACGAAAATTTTTAACAAGGCACTGACCAAAGTAAGAATTAACAAAGGCAAACCCTTGTAATAAACAGAAATAACTTACCACCATATCATTCATCTACCTCCTGGCAACTAGGCTATAGAGTCCAAACAACAAACAATTATGTGGAATTCTGAAGGAAAAGCATAGGAAGAGCTAATTTAATCCAAATGTCTGATAATGACAAAGTACATCAAGTAGGAGAAAAATGTGATACTACATATTATAGTACAAAAGCAAATAACAGATATAATGACTTTAACTTGTCATCAAAGTGTATTTTGCAGAATTTTGTATTTAACCAAAAGTCCCATACCATCCATCTGAATGGTTCCATCTTTAGCCACCAGATAACAGCAAAAACTAGATTAAAAAGTTTTTAAAAAGCCACTCATGTCTGTAGAATGTTTCATCTAAGCCTTGAATTTTTTTTTTAAATGTCTGAACAAAGCATTAGGAGCATTTTCTTGCTTTAAAACCTATCATTGTCACAACATCTGTTCTGCCACAGACCATATCAGTTTACCTTGGGAACTGTAAGTACTTGCTGTATGTCATCCAACACCACATGATGCATTACTGTCAAAAGGATGCAGAACTACATGGTATCCATGTACGCAGCTGTTGAAAAATTCAGCCGCAATGTCTGCTTTGGGTCAGTCCACATCTTTTGACCTGATTAAAACTGCATATTGACTTTTAAAAATGCTAACTTATATAATAAGCTGCTTATCATATATTTAGATGGTACTGACCCGAAGAGGAATTGTCAATTGAGATTAGAAACATCAGTGGTGTCCTTGTCGACAACATGAATATTATGAAAGCCTGTTAAGGCCTGAGCGCAGAAACAACAAAAAGTCAGTCATTTTGAACAGCCCAAATGATGAAATAGTCATATTTAGCAATGACCATACCAAATCTTTGAGAAGCTCACACCCAAGATCACCAGCTCCTATGACCAGGACTTTGTATTCTTCCAACATAAACCTCAGTGTCTATGGTGAGAGATGAATTAGACAACAAATATCATATCAATAAAAGATAGTGGACGACATCAAACAGCAAAACAAAGCCATTCCTTGTAAATGGTACCTCTGTGCTGGGTTCAAAGTCTGGATGGATGAAGGGTCCCGAGTTTTCCTTTATTGACATGGTTCCACCTGTCCTCCCACTCTGTGGTGGGTCTACATCCTCCATGGAACACCATACTGCAGACAACAATGTGCACACTGCAGATTAAGCAACAGCATTTCCCATGAGGCACAACTCCTGTTTACATTCTGTTATATCCTGTCTGCACTTCATCTACTTTACCCTTGTTATCTATACATCCACATGTTACTTATTGTACACGGTTGTTCTTATAATTATTTATGATATATAATATTAATTTCTTTTGACTTTATTTTCTTTGATTTCTTTATCTGCTCATATGTGTCTTTAAATTGCCCCTGGGGACGAACTGAATTGAATTAAATTGAATTGTTATATTACAACAAAACTCCAACGGAGAACATGCCAAAATGTAAATTGACAGACATAATTCAACTCTTCAGTGACAGTGTTTTATATTTTATGTACACCAGGTCATGCAATCACACATTCATTTCCATATCGTGTCAGTATCATGTCAACGTCTGGTCTGCAGTTATTTTATTAATACCTGTGCCTACGTAACACATCCACCTCTGGCCTTTAAAAGACTAGAGGGGAGTGACAGGCACAATATATTCATTTTATAGACCTATTAGAGACTGTTTTGACTGAGTCTGTCTTACACTTGGTTAGTTACCTTCAGGGAGCTAACAAAATAATAATAATCTCAAACCTAACAAACATCTCTAACTTCTCGCTCAGCTCCACTATACTTTCTCTTTTCTTCTCCCTACATAGAGAGACTAGAAGAAGGTCCATTTATGTTCTGTTTTCAGAAGTTAATGAGATCTAAAAGCATCGTTCGGGCTTTTAGTGACTGAGTTTCTTGTTTGTTTCTTCAGCAGCTGCGGCCCATCCCTGTCCGCCATGTTTGAATAGGTAGATGCCTTTAATGGTAGAAATTTGCAGTAGTAAATTTTGGTTGCAGTAATTGTAAGAATATTTTTATCAGTAGCATTAAAAGCCGAGTTTTTGGTATTATTTAGAACTGCGACAAGTTTATGTGCTGTACATATCAAATGTAGAATAAACTCACTGAAATTATGATATATTATTTGATGTTGGTTACGTTGCCAGGTGTGTTTCATTATTTCTGAGAGTCCTGAAAGCACCAATGCACATACAGCAAATTTCCAACAGGTGGCAGCATTTACCCATTAAGAGGCCAGAACATCAACCAAGTGTAATGTCACAAATAGAAATCATCAATGAAACCAAATAAAGCAATTCTAAATAAATATCTTATAATTTTGCACTTTTTAACCAGACAGAAAAAAAAAAAAATTTCAACAGCAGCAACACTAGTGAGACAACTGGCTCTATTAGGCTCGTCATTAGGTAATTGTCATTGACAATAAAGCTACTCAGTGTAGTTCAGTGTGTTCAACGTCAACAATTAGCATTAAAACCAGTTAACTGTCGAATTCAAACAGAAAAAGTGAAAATGGTCCATTCAGAAACCTCCTAAATCCTGGTCACTGAGGCAAGACTTGTTTTGAGATCAGCATTAATAACAGGCTGTAATCCTGTTTGGTCCAGAAAGACAAATTGGCCCAGTAAAATCACTCTATTTTACAGCATTTTGTTTTTGTAAATAAACACACTTGTAAAACATGAATTATGAATAACTCTATTACATATATTACATTTTTACTTTTTTGGTACATGAGGGACTTACGGATGAAATTTATGTCCTGTTATTAAATTTAATGAGTTTATGAGTGAGGGCATGTCTCTCAAGTGTCTGATTTACTGTTACTACGATGAGCTAAAGGATTTTGGTGTTTAATCTCTCATTATGCAGTGATTAATAAACCTTTGAGGTGTGAATGTGCATTTTAAGATATATGCCTCTGGGCACATGAACATAATTAATCTTTCCACACCCTCTTCTGTGTTAAAGGAAATGTAGCTAGGTACCTCATGTAGAGGTCACTAAAGACCTGCTTCGACCCAAAGTTTGCACTGGAGGGTGTAGCATGATTGTTTATGCAGTCGCTTGTGAGGAATACTGAGGGTTAGGGTGCACATTTTAAGTTAGAATTTATTTTTTAACAATAATTGAAAGAGCATTTTAATTGGAGATTTTTGAATGTAAGTAGGTGAAGACTTGGTAGTAGATTTGAGGTTACACTATGGGTTACGTTAAGGCGTTCAGTTTTGATGGTTAAAATTGGTGTATGGGGCTTTGACTGCGTTATGTCACTGAGTGTCCTCACAAAGTCAGTGATACGACTGTGTGTAAATGGGTTGATGGAGCGTCAATATTTTTTTTTTTTCTAATTTTAATGAGATGTTCCGACTGACAGCCCCTGAAAACTGATAACTTAAAACTGCTGTGGCCATGTCCTTCATAGCTGACTGCCTGTCATCTCACTCTCCTCTCCCTCTTTCTATATTTGTTCTGTCTATCTTGTCCTCTTTCATTTAACCTCAGTTTTGTGCTGGTGTTAAACAGAAGAGCCATGTGATGAAATTCCATCAGAAAAGATGGAAGATGGAAGCCCAGAAGACACATTTTAATGATGAACGATGCCCACTGCTGTAGCAGTATTTTCAGTGGGAATGGTTGCACTCACAGTCTGATTTCATAGAGACAGAGTAATAGTCTGCCCTCAGGTAGATGTCTAAACGAGGTCTGTTTAACAAAGCTATTTGGTTCTTGATTATTTAGGGCAAATGTGTTTGAATTCTGGGCAAAAAATACTTTTTTTTAATATTGAAAATCAGAGAAAATTCAGGTGTGCTTTTAAAGCTTAACTAATACAGGCTAGCATTATATTTTTATTATATTTGATCTTTTTCTGATTATTTTTGACTCTCTACAAAACAATTTAACCATTAACAAGCCACAATCTATGACCTGCTTTCATCTTCTATGTCAGTTGGTACCACCAGTTAGTGCAAATGACTGTTACCACGCAGAGGTCAAGAATGTATTGAGAAGAACTGAACGCCTTGCAGCAGCAAACAAAGCTGCTGCCAGTTTTTTCCCATTATGTTCAACTGAAGATCATTCTCAGAAGCACACCAGTTTCACCTCAATAATCTCTGTTACTGATAAATAACTTCTATTAAGAACTCAGCGCTACTTGTTTGTCCAATGGTAACATTAGTGCATACCAGCAATGTTGAAAGCTGACTTTTACTTTTATGTCTAATTTACATTAAACTCAGAGCTAACAAAACAGTCTAAAATACCACCATAAAACTGGCTCCAGATCTTTAGATAGCAATAAACGAAAGCCTATTATTATTCCTACATTATTATTTTTCCATAAAAGCCTTTCATACATCACATAATGCTAAGTGCACACTGAATCTACTGTAAAATAGGGCAGATGACTAGAAATCAAAATATCTTTCAGTGCTGACACATTTTATAGATTCCATTGAAATGCCATCTGTCATTCCCCCACCTTAAGCAGGGACTCTCTGAATGTCACTACCGTGCCTTTCAGGTGACCTCTCTCTCTGCCATCCATCACAGCCAACTACAGTCAGTATGTCCGTGCAGAGATTGAAGAGTCCAGACATGAATAGACCATTACTTAAAAATCAAGCTCATAACAGACTACCACACCTTTCTAGGATGAAGAGCCTCTGAGATGCTTGTTTTGTCTGTCTTCATATAGGTATATCTGGTGTATTGGCGGTTCTTTCTCTACAAACAGGAAGGACATTCTTTTTTTTCCTTTCACGTTTCCTATGCACACACTGACACAGGCATCAGGATTTGTCAGATTTAGTGCCTCATATAACTCATTCCATTTGCCTTTTGATGGCTTTCTGTCAGAACGTCCAGAGCAGTGCTGATTGTGCTAATGATAATGTGTCATAGCGATATGTCCCATGTTAGCATGGGGCTGCCAGCTCAGAGACAAGGAGACACTACAGCCCAATGTTGTGTTGTGCTGTAGTAAGTGATTGATGACTCTCTCTGTTGTGGTGCTTTGATTAAGACTCCAGTGATTTATCACCACTGCTCACAATGTAATTAGACTCTATATATACACTCAACAAAATGTTGTCATGCTATATAATCCCAATGTGTGTGCATGTCTGTTTTTGTGGATGCACACTTGAGCTCATCTTCATGCATTATTACATTATATTGTGATGATGTACATCTAAATGCTTCTCAAGTCTGCCTGAACAGATTTCCCTGAACGCACATGGCCTCTGTTCACTTTTTTTGTATTAAAACAGGAAATGTGTGCAGGAAATGTGTTGCAAGTGAGGCATTTAAAATGATTTAATGTATGATGGATGTGTTTACCTTTAACTGAAATTGCCAGGAGTGTGCTCACTTCACTACTGCCAAGACACTCTATAAATAGATCTTATTTACTGTGGAAAATGTTGGCACACTGTGTTTGATGGTTCAGTAAGTTTTAGTTTGTCTTGTTCTCTTTAGCTTCGTGAAAATAGGAGATCCAGCGCAAAATGTCATTGTTTCATACCAAGAACTATCTACTAAGAGTGAATAATTCATGCTTTGTCAGACTTTGGATAATTAAACTCTTTGGATGTATGTGGAAGCAATGTGGAAGACTCTTTGTCTTCCACATTGCTATCTGTCTTACATGAAATTTCATTGTGGCCATCCTAAAATGGGTTGTTGAACATCACCAAGGTGTTCAACAACACGATTCATCTTCCTGGCTTGTGGGGTGTGGCGTCATTGCTGGTTTGCACTTTGTTCTTCCTGTTTCTGATGGGTAGAGCCCCATAGACGATTTGTGCTCGACACTTCCTGTCTGCAGGGGTGGAGGACTCATTGTGACCTTGTTGCTCAAAGTTTTTCCCGCTATTTAGTCTGTAAGAGCTTTTCTAAGATGGAGGTAATACTGAAGATGTGACCCAATATGTGCCTATAATGGAAGCAGTTGGATCCATAAAGCAAGATGACTCAGTGAGGTCTAAATGCTTCTACTACACTGAATACTACAGGTATCCAGTTCTATTAGTATATTTTCATAACTTATTGTAGACAGTTTAACAATGCACTATAGGTTCACTGCATATGCACGACTATAACTGGATAAAACTGCTTCTTTCCTTATGACATAGAAAACCATGCTGCATTTTTGCACTTTGTGGGTGTGTTCATATAAGAGTGATTTAATGCATTATCACGGCAAAACAACAAAAAACACACTGAAGAAACAGCTGAGGATTTGCTTAAATAGCCAGCACTAAAAATTAAATTGTGTCTTTTAAAAGACCTTAAAAAACTAACAATGGAAATTGGCATGCTTAACAGTTGATGTAATAAACAATGGAGGAAAAAATAAATAAAACAAAGTGAGAAAAAAATATATCCTTCCATCATTCGCTTGATTAAGTTTCAGTGCAGCAGAGTTCCTGAGTTCCTGACAGACTGAGGTTTCTCACTTTAGCTCCTTCACATGGTAGAGCACATACTGCTTATAAAATGTTTTGGCTAAGAGATATACTGCATATGAAGCAGGCCAGTCAAATGTCACAAGACAAACAACTACATGACCCTTCAAACCCTTGTCTCCACTGTTCCGATGTGTATCAGTGCAATGTTTAATATCAAGCATAATATATTTCTTCTATCAGACATTTGATCTTGCGCCGTGCCTTCTGAAGACAGCAGAGGAATTACTTGTAGGAGAACCTTAAGACAGAAGAACGGAAATTTCCCTCTGACTATTTCAACAGAGTTTATTCCTGCTTGCGCTTCCTATTTCCTGTCCTTCTCAACATGCTTCCTGCTCTGCCATTCCCACTGTTCCTCCATCACTATTGTCTGCTTCTTGTGAAGTGCAATGAGACATTATGTAGACAACAACCAGTCTGTCAGCAGACACATAAGAATTTCCTCAGTGGAGTGAAACATGCTTAGAAATTTAATCATCAGTGTGAATGGAAGAAGAGCTATGACAACTTATTGATATTTAGTCAACAAAAACAATTTCTCCAGAATGCTCATAAATCCAAAGTCTGCAAAAATACATCTAAACACATTCATTTTTAAAGCTTGATAAAGACAGAATTATAGGTGCATGGTGTTGCTCATAGGTGTATTTTATGCTCTTTCCTCTGTGGTGCTTTGCCAAAGGTGAAAATATTGAAAAGACACATAAATACATTAATAAATGACTAGAACTTAGACACAGAAGAATAACAAAAGATAAGTGACACAATATGATGAGAAAAGCAAGAAAGGCAGTCTAGTAAATTGTAAATGGCTTAAAACAAGTCACTTACTCTGTGGCCGTCATTTCCTCAGGCAACTCAATCTACATATTTGAGATTTTGACCAGGGGTGCGGCAAGCCAGGGGGGTGTAGTGCCCCCCCCCGGAATTAAGCTGTAAAAACGTTTGACACATCAGTCATGCAGTGATTTCAACATAAAAGGATCAAGGCCATAATTTTCCAGTGCATCATGTGTACACTATATAATCTACACAGGAGTGAAAGGAAACACCATTTTAAGATGGGAATAGAAGTGGGCCTACACTTATCCCTGACGGACTTCATAATTGAAGAAATATGGTGTCCCTCAGGTTTGTGTCTCCATTAATGTGGTTATTAATGAAGACAGAACCTGTTATTTGACAGGTATGAAGGGAATACAGGGAGATCATTCTAAAGTTGTACTGCTCATTCCTCTCAGTCTGTAACAGGATGCTGTGATCTGACTGAGCACATCCTGACATTGGCAGACATTAAAATGTAATTAGTCACCCTGAGGAGGAGGGTCTCAGTGCTGTGAAGCTGACAGACGCTGGTTTGAAACTTTTCCAAACATGACTGAGGAGAGAGACTTGGAGGTTGGATAACTGGGTGTATGAACCAGAGAGAGCGCTGCAGATATCTCCTCTGTTACTGAGTCTGTTTACTGCTAATATTCATATAAAACAGTCACAGGAGATAAGCCAAACATGATGTGTTTTAGCATCCTCAATAAAGCTGCAGTCCTCTCAAAGCATCTCAACCCCTTGAGTTAAATTGCCTGTGAGAATCGCATTTGTTTGAGTGACATTCACCATAAAAAAAAAAAAGAACATATTTCATTGCAACAATAAATACTGAAATGTGAAATTGTTGTCACGAGAAGTCACTCAAACAATGAATAATTTTTATGTGCACACATAACACTAATATCACATAATGAAAAGAGTTGTTAGGAATTTTATGTGTTTTTTTTTTATTTTTTTATTTGGGACATAAAAAGTGGCCAAGCATTAACAGCAGAGCCTGTTAGTTCAGAGTTTGCACAATATTTTTCCTGTCCCACAATAAATATAGCTGCATTCAAGCTGCACTACAAAGAGTCATAATTTAACACATGAATATGAATGTATTACATCATTTAGCAACTATAATGACAGTATGATTTGAGTGTATGCTTGTTGTTGAATCAAGTTCAGATATCATCATCAGATCAAGTGTGTCCACATGAGGAAGTTTACCCCAGACGTTGCCTTCACTGCCCCACTAATCCTGCTGATACCAATTAGACTGATGTTACAACAGTCAGGGCAGTCAAAGTGACCTTAATGATATTCATATATTTTGTTGAATGAAAAAATACAGGTTTGCAGGTACTTCACTTTTAGTACAAGTATGGGAATTTCTATTTTAATTTAAAATGGCCGCTTATTGCAGTAGTACTCATGGAATTATGGCATTTCTACCGCTAAAAACCACATGTGCGCAAACACATTTATTAAAACTAGGAAAACTCACATGATAAGGTTAATAGTTACACCTGTACAGCTGCAAGAATTAGAATTAGCAAAGAATTAGAATTTGAAAAAGAGTAAAAGTTAAAGTTCAATGTTCTTGTCAGTTATTTCAGAATGTTAAAGTTGTATATATATTACAAAATTATTGCATATAAACTAAAATGTTTCAAGTATTTAAAAAATGTTGATAATTACAGCTTGTAGTTGAAAAACATCTAAAAAATATGAGAATGTTTAATTTCATGTTAGAGTTAATCATAGTTTTTACAGTACAAACACCATGAAGCTCTCAGTCTGGATCAGTACACACAACCACAATCACTAGGAAGGCTTCGGACTTGACATTTGTCCAGAAGTCACTCATTGACCCCCTCCACAAGCACGGGAAGCCAAAGAACATCACTGCTGAAAGGGCTGGCTGTTCATAGATAGCTTGCAGGAAGAGAGAAATGTGGTAGGAAAAGGTGTACAAGTAACAGTGATGACCACGGCCTGGAGGTGATTGTCAAGAAAAGATAATTGAGGAATTTGGGGGATTTGATCTGGGATTACTCTAGTCTTTGTTTTCACTACTCAGATTGTCATGCATAATTTTAAATACTTGCTAGTATGATGATAAGTCTGTTTTCTCATACAATTTATAAAAATTTTGAGTATTTTGGAAAGGAAGGTGGTCAAGACTGAGCTGTGACAGAATTACCAGTGACTAACTGGTTTCCTTGCCCCAAGTGAAGGAGTTTAAATATCTTGGGGTCTTGTTCACGAGTGAGGGAAGGATGGAGTGCGAAATTGACAGGGGATCGGTGCAGCGTCTGCAGTGATGTGGACATTGTATTGGTCTGTTGTGGTAAAGAAGGAGCTGAGCCGAAAGGCGAAGCTCTTGATTTACCAGTCAGTCTACGTTCCTACTCTCACCTATTTGTCATGAGCTTTGGGTCATGACCGAAAGGACAAGATCCCAGATACAAGCGGCTGAAATGAGTTTCCTCTGTAGGATGGCTGGGCGCACCCTTAGGGATAGGGTGAGGAGCTGCTCCTCCACATCAAGAGGGGCCAGCTGAGGCTCGGGCATCTGTTTTGGATGCCTCCTGGACACTTCCCTGGGGAGGTGTTCTGGGCATGTCCCGGCAGGAGGAGGCCTCAGGGAAGACCTAGGACACGAAAGAGAGACTATGTCTCTTGGCTGGCCTGGGAACACCTCAGGATCCCCCTGGAAGAGCTGGAGGAGGAGTCTGGGGAGAGGGAAGTCTGGGCATCCCTACTTAGACTGCTGCTTCTGTGACCCAGCCCCAGATAAGAGGAAGAAAATGGATGGATGGACGGACGGATGGACAGATGGACGGATGGACGGACGGATGGACAGATGGACGGACGGACGGACGGACGGATGGATGGATGGATGGATGGATGACTGGTTTCCAATCGACTCTAATCGAAATTGTCCTCATGTAAATTTGATGAGTCTGTAAAATTGTTGATGTGTTGTCTTAAGTGGGTATAGTTTTAAATAAAAATGTGCTTATAAGACCCTATAATCCCTCAGGTCTCAGGTGTCTGGAAGGATATACATGAACCTATAATGCAGATACAGTTCAGGTGGATCTAGGAATAAGCAAAGACCATCCTATCTGTGCTCAGACAGACATTTCAGAGTATTTATTGGTCTGTGCTTATTTGGAGTCCGGGAGGAGTGGGTGGAGGTTTGTATTCAGTCCTAGGCAGACCTTAAGAAAAAGACAGACTCAGGATTTATAAAAGCTCACAATCCAGAAGACCTGGAAGAGACAGGTTTTAGGTTATGGTTGGATGGATATGGGGCAAAGTCTTTAAGGCTTTGCCAGAAGCTCATCTGACCAGTACTCTGGACTCTGTCAGAGATTTGAAGGGAATCAGACAGGTTCTTTGTTCCCTGCATCATTTTCAAGTGATTAACGCTTCTATATATGCATTCGACATGGAGGGCTGGTGTAAATGAGGTGATGATGGAGTTTCAGTAGAATGATTTTATTCTTTTAGCTCACCGTCTTGTTTAGTTGATGTTGGTGTTGACAGCAATAACTCTGTGTTTATGAAAAAATGTAAATAAATGTTGGGTTAAAAGTAAAAGGAAAGTCCTCTCTCTCTCTCTCTCTTTCTCTCTCACCCAAAGTGATAACTCCATCGTCTGTCACTGTCTCCTGGCATCACCCTGAGCGATTGCTATTCCTGACACTCGCCTGCTTATACCACTAACACACACAAATGCCCAGGAAATTAAATGCTCGGCGAGGTAATAAAGAGAGTAAATCCTGGTTGTGTTCTCTGCCGACAACCAGGGGTGTTGTGGGGGCAGGTATTACCATATTAAGCCAGGGCGGAGGGGATCACCGCTCAGCACTCCCTCATTACACCTCATCTGCCGAGGATTTAGTGCTGCTCCAAAAACAGCTTGGCTACAGCTGTTCTCTCAGTCTGTGTTGTTGGTGGGGTTAATGTGGCCAGGTCATTTAAGTCCAAACACAAAATTCTGCATGAAACTTGCAAAAAAAACCAAAAAAAACCTGCATTAACACCATGTTCTACAATTAATTGTTGCTTATTGAATATGCTAAAATATGTATTCCATACATTCTGCTGTATTTCAGCTTTAGCTTTTTGTAAACAGACATGAATTTCTAATGTATTATAGTTCATCAACATCAATACACTGAATTAACCCAAAAACCAACACTGCGTGAGAAATGTTAATTAATAAAACTGTATAGGTTCATATTTCTTTCCAATGACAGAAATGTTAAGTATGATTAAAATTAGTGTATGACCAAAAGATCCATAGCACAAAGATTTGATTAACAGATTAAATATTAGAATATGTGATTTGATATTTAATGCTTTGGTTTGAGATATATTTCTTAAAGAGGTCATATTTTGCTAAACCCTAACAGTTCAAAAAGTTTGAATTTGAACCCTGCAGGTGCTGTAAAGCTATCTTTATATTAATTTTAGCAAAATTCTAGTGGATTTCTACAACCTGTTTTAATTTCTTCTTAATTTGTTACGTCTATAACTACTTACATCACGACATTTGCACATATAAGGTCAAGACTTCCAACGAACATTTCTCTGAGTACAACATAATTGTTTGTCAGCAGCAGCGGTTGTAGTCCATACTGAAAATATGTCCAAACT
>JAPQRP010000024.1:28802975-28819109 GCA_037367295.1 Apogon hyalosoma | reverse complement strand
TGTCCTGTTGTATACATATCCCCTGATGTATAGTGTCTTAATCAGCATCTAAGGCTTGGGGCAAACATGCAAGTCTCAGAGGACCGCTGTGGTTCTTACTGGCTGTGCACAGATGAGAATCAATAAAACTTGTCAATAATGATTCGATCCATTACAGCAGTCAAATGCTTTGCCCATCCAATTACAAAGGTATTTGGGTCACTTTAAAGAGGGAAAGACCTCTGCCTGATTGTACTTGAGTATCACATAAATCAATACCTGCAGTTAATACACTCTGGCTAGTTTGCATAACTACATGTTTAAGTGTCTTATAAATGAACTCTGCAGTAAATGTGAAATACATGAAAGTTTTATAGCAACATTAAAAAGAACAAAGAAAGCCAAAACATGGCTTTCCAGTAACACGCAGCACTGAATTGTGATGTCACCTCGCTGTATTCTCAGTTGGGAATAAAACACTCAGCACATCCATTCAGCTCAGTGTCCACTCACTGGCAAAGCAGGTGTTATGGTTTGTCTTAGCTCTGGGAACAAGTGGCTGACCCCTTTCCCTTATCCCTTTCCTGTTTGGCGTTGTGCATACAGCCGAGATAGAGTCAGTTTGTTCTCTGCTACTACAGCATGTTTTTTCCTTATATCTCCTTTCCCCCTTTCTCTTGCAGTCAAGTTGCATTCCAGGTGGGGTGACAGAGCACAGCACACAGCTACAGGCGGTCCAGGAAATTTGTGTCCTTTGTCCAAAAACATGTTTTGACCGTCTGTGCCACATCTGGAGGGATATTTACTCCTAAAGCCATTCTTTTCTGTAGCCATATGACACAATATCTTTGACAGGTTCCATTTTCACACTCTGCATAAGCAAAACATATTTTGCACAAATGAAAACTAAAAAAGAAAGGTCATTGGTTGCTATTGTGAACAGAATACTCTTGAGAGAAGTACATTTGGCAGTGCCAAAAGAGCCAAGTAGTGCTATCTTTAGTTATCCAGTTCAAAAACAAAAGGTTACTTTATGGCAGCTATAAATGTGCTACTACTGACACTTAAAAAATTGTCTTGGCTTCAACACTTCATAATGGTTATTACTGTATTGTATTGTAACAAGTGGAATCAAAACAACAGAGTGAGTCACAGTGATTTCATTGTTTTAGTGGTACTGATGCAAAATAGATTACTAAGCATCCTATTTACAAAAGAAATTGATTAATTACTGCAGGAAATACAACTGTCCCATCTTAACTAAAAAAAATAGTAAATATTTAATAGCCTATTTAGTGTCACACTTAATAATTCATGCCCTGTATCATTACAAACACAAAAAATATTTGTTCTTTAATGGGATGAAGCTAATGCCACTGCAAATATAGCATGAAGTGATTATCATATTAATACTCTATAATCACCTCTTTGAGTTTTGTACCTGCAGCAGAGCTTAATTCTTCCTGCACCAAGCCATCTGGAGTGAGACTTTGCTGTGTGTATAATATATGTGTCTCTATGCCACTGCAACAGTCAGGGTCCTGCGGCGATACAGCGCAGCTGATTCTTTTATTGTACCTCAATACTCTATCACTATCACTTCAACTCTGCTGTTCAATCCCTGAGGTCTGCTGCATTGTTTGACCTTCAAGAGGTTAGAAAAGAGGTAAAAAGGAGGAGGTGAGGTGTTCCCATCCCAACATGTGGGCGTTTAACCGGCATTGGGAGCTGTCAAATGAGACCCCAAGCGGGCAAGGATCCCAGTCTCCTGTGTTGCACAAGGTGTTTCTGTCCTTGAAAGCCCACCATGAATCCCTGGTCAAAGTTTCCCCGTTCCTCGAACCATCAGGCTCTGCACAGCACCAGTCAATCAGCTCTGTGAAAGGTTACTGAAGGGGTTAACATCACCAACCTTTCCCATCTGTTGCTAAGGAAGTGTTGCCTGTTGTGCAGGAAACAGGGAGAGCAGTTTCCTGTTATGAAGAGAGGTTTTTAGAGGGTTGTATTCATTCAATCATGCAACAGATGCTGGGCCAGGAAGCCCAGCCAATAGCAAAAGCTTTTGGTGTCCTAGAGAAACTGTTTTTGGAAACTGCTTTTAGGAACCTTTCTATGCACTGTTCAGTTTCAGGAAATAATCTGGGAGCAAAACAGGCTGGAAAAATCAGAAGAAAGACTGCTTTTTTTTTCTATACATTTGATACAATACAAATACCATATACTCCTCTTTATGCATATTTGTCCAATCATTCCATTCCATGATGTATGCTAAGAGTCTGAACTTTGCAACAGGGTCAGCAGATCATCAGACAATGACCAGATTAGATTTGAGCAAACTGTCTTGTCTTTTGCTGAGATTTAAAACTGCCCCCCACCACAGTGAAAATCTGGAGATTAATTTTGCTTTATTCATACATTACATATTTCCAGTTCAAATCCTCTCACAGTGGGTTTGGTCTTGTCTGCTGCTAAACAACAAGGCAATGGAGCTGAGTCCTGAAGCAATTTAAAGCTCAGTCCTGTAAGCATGTGCATAATTTCCCACTCCGTTCAAAAATGTTTTAAGTTTAATGCTGTGTGTTGCAAAAGTGAAACATAGAGAGAGAGACAGAGAGAGAGAGGGTGTGGGGGGGTCTGTGTCCAGGTCTAGTCGGAGTAGTCCTGCCTCAGGAAGCGCCAAGCCGCGCCTCCCGTTTCCACAGGAGCGCACCAATGACTGGAGCATCAGCACCGGAGAGATGCACGCCGGCTGAAGAAGACACAGCTGCCACTCTGCAACACAACACACGCTTCTGTGTCACAAGTCCACTTCCACTGGGGAAAAGACAGAATGTTCTTCAACTCTTCTTTTACAACTTGATTTTCCCGCAATGTGTTCGGGGTTGGATTAAGTTTCAGCGTCCTTTGGAGTCGGTTTGGGGAAATGGTCGGTGTGTGGAAAATGAGGATAAGTGTAGAATACCGTGGATGATGATGTCCCACAATGAACGCAGGTTGGTTTGGAATCTTATATATTGATGTTAATTGTCGACAAACCGAACTTTTAATGTTTTACTACAAACAAAGTAATGCTTCGTGTGTTTATTGTTTATGGGTGGAGAGCGGGGCGGTGTTCATTCATGAAACGGGCTGATTTTGTTTTTAAAAAATGTGTTTTTTAATGTTATTTCTAAGTGCAATCTAATCCTACTTGATGCAGCCTTCTGCAGGTTTTGTCATGTATTGTTTCAAAGTTAAAACTATATAGCGCTAATACAGATTAAACATGCATGTACTAAATTTTAATAATTCCATATGCTACTCATTGCTGCAGGGGTATAGGATGGGATAAAGCATAGATTAGTAAAGTTGTTTTAGTGGGATGTCACCACAGGGAATTGTGCGCTGTTGTTGGATTAAGATAACATTAAGAAATTGGATTATAATCCATGACTGTGGAAAGAGGCATACTGTTTTAAGGGTTTCCAAGTGATTAAAATTATACTTTAAAAAGTTGACCAATGTTTTTGGCTGGTAACATTTGGCCAAAAAAAATCTATATTATTAACATAAAATATAATAAACTCATTTTGGCCTTAAGACTTATTGTTATGACTTGATAGGTGACATTTCATGATGAGGACACAGTCTGAAATCATATCCTGAAAGCCTGGCACAGCCAAGGTCCCAGTGTCTATCTCTTCCTTTGTTTTTAAAACATTTGTTTTAATTGAATTCTTGTTGCATAATTCATATCCTGTTGTTTGCAGTTGGGTGCTTTGTCAAACTGGGGCCAATGTTTTCTCTCCCAGTTTTATTGTTCTTTGACGCACTCAAAGGACCTTTTGCAAAAACAATAACAAAAAAAAATCCATCTATGTGTGTGTTTATGTGTCTCTGCAAGGCAGTGTGAGTATGTTTCATGAGAATCAGGGAAGAATGACGAGAAGGAAGTCCATTTGTGTTGTGAAAATGTGGACTCCTAGAGAGATTCGTGGAAGAGTAGTGGGGAAACATGCTGTTAATGTCTTTCCCCCGTCGACAACATGTGTGGAGATGTAAAAGAGGCTCCGGTGGACTGGTTAATAAACTGTACCTAGAAAAATATGAAATGAATATGGGAACATTAACAATGGAAACTATGTACAACATAAGTGTCGGAACAGTGATTTAGCAATTACTATTTCCTCACATAACATCATATTCAAACTGAGAGCAAGTACAGTAACTCATAAAAGAGACAGAGAGAGTGAACAACATGAACAGAGATAGAGTGCACTCAGGGTTTAATAGGATGTGCGTCAGGCCAGGTACTAAATAACAGGAAGAGACAAGGGGTGTACACACTTTGTTAAGCATGGGTGTGTTCCATGACAGTTGTAAATTTCAGAAGTATACTCAATTATTTGACTATTTTTCACTTAGATTTTTACAACATTGTGATGAGGACAATTGCAGATTTAAAGTCCCTAATCATCCTTAATGCCTCCACACTGATATACAATATATACAACTTCTGTAGTGATTACAAAATCATCTTTTTAAGTTTGGAATAACATAAACCAATTAATTGTTAGACCCAAACCTGCTTTTAGACCCCAGCCTGTATGTGTCATTTCCCAGACAGTGAGATGTTATTGTTCCTCCTCTAAGTACCCTGTGGCTCTGTTGTTTTTCCTGCTGATAATGTCCACTGCAGCGTTCTGCGTGTCACTGACTGCTGTGCAGAACTGGGCTTCCTCTTTGCATTACATGGATTTTCATCCTTGCAATGAAATAGAAACCCTGCTTGAGTGATTTTAATAGATTTGTCAATATCTTCTGCTCTGTACAGATTTTCAGAATCCACTGCAAGTCCCTCGGCCAAAGGTCCGCAGTCATCTGACCATCAAAGTGCAGTCCAAGCTGATGTCCAGGCCTTCTCCCCCTGTCCGTGGTTCTAAACCTCCTGTGGCCCCCAAGCCTAGACCCCTACAGGGGGAGCCCTGCCTTCCACAGAACCTGAGTAACGGAGACGTGGCTCACTCTGATGGGGAGAGTGAAGACCTTCATGAGATGGCGGAGGAGAAAAGTGAAGGAGAAGATAACCATACCGACAGTAACACTGGAGAGAGTGACAAAGAGGACATAGTAGGAGAGGAATTTAAGGCCAAATCAGACGAAGCAGGGAAGATATTGAACAATGATGGTGATGTAGACAGCATAGGCTCTGAGGACACAGTTAAAGCAGATACTACTGAGGATGAAAGTACTGACAATGACTTGAACCAGTCTGAAGGTGGAAATCACACTGACGATGAACGAGCATCAACACCTTCACTACTTGCTCCTGAAACAGAGGATGAAATGAGAGATGAGGAGGAACAGAGTGAAATGCTTTGTGTGACCACAGCACACTCAGATAAACACATAGAGGAACAAACCCTTCAGCAAACACCTGGTCAGGATGATAAAGACAGTGATTATGGAATCAATGAAGCAGAGAGTGAACAAAGTGAAGACTGTAGCTCACTTAAAGATGAGAATGAGCTGGAAGCGGGAGGATTTGAATTTGGATTCAGCGTACTGCCAACTGTAACTGAGGAGTATCCCTATGATGTGATTGGCCCTGCAGATGATGCTAGCGATACATGTGAGTCATGTGAAACAGTTGAAACTGGGGACACAGAGACCTGGCAACCAGAACGGGCCACTAAAGATCTCTCTGGATGTTTTCGATTCACATCCAGCACTGAGGATGTTTTTGGGCCTTACTCAGTCATTGAAGCTGTTCCAGCAGATGTGACTGACACTGCTGACCCAGAGTGGAGTAATGATGACACTGATGACAAACCAGCCAGTGAACTTCAAACACCAGGTACCTCTAACCAGGAACCTTACTATGTGTCATCGGATGACGTGGACAAACTAGAGGAAAAGCAAATCCACTCAGAACAGGGTGATAATGAAGAAGGCACTGAGCAGTCAATTCAGCACAAAGACAAAGCAAAAGAAAATGAATCAGCAGATGAGTACGCAGACATTGACGAGTCATTTTGCCCCCAAGATGCAGATGACTTTGAGCAGTTGGAGTGTGTCTCATCAGAGGATTATGTTGAGATAGGTGATGAAGAGGAAGAGGAAGAAACTGAAAAGAAACATATCAAAGGAAAAAGTGTGAAAGAGAGAACAGCTAAACGCGAACAGGCTTTCCTCAGCCAAAGGAGAAGCTGCCAGCCTCGCCTCAGACTGTGCAACATCACAGTTCCCACAAACTTAGACCTGGGCCGCACTCCAGAGCTCACCAACAGGGTGGTGTTTGCCCACACCACTGAGGCCTTCGAGGAAGACATTGAGGAGCTGGACTGCCATATTGTGCCTTACTATGAAGACACAGATTCAGATAGTGAAGAGCATATCTACGAAGAGGCAGGATTTGATTCCGAAGGTGAGAACTTTGTGACACTTGATCGAAAGACTATTGTGACACGGTCACGGTCTTATTCTGGTAAAGTTCCAGGTTATGTCCCAGAGACTGTTCCAGAGGAGCCAGGAACAGAGTACCAGAATCATGATTACTGCTCAGTGGCTTTGGATAAGAACAATGAATCTCTTGGCCATTCACCGCAGCCTGGGGTCAACTGTCTGATCCCGTCTATGAAGTCCAGGCGCTTCTTGTTGTACTCCCGATCTGCAGAGGGTCCAGAACTGTCCTTAAATTCTCATGCAGAGTTCGATCTATCTCAGAAGGATGAGATCAGGTTCAAGAGGAAAGATGATACCCTTTCCCTCCCATGTGTTATAACTTCTTCTGGAAGCTTCTCCCAGCGTAGTCATCAATCATCCAGTGGCGTTTCCACACCAACATCTCTTGTGGACATCCCACCTCCATTTGAGCTGGCATACATCACAAAAAGACCAGTAACTAAGAGTTCACCATCTCTTCTAATCCAGCATGAGCCAAATGACAAGCCTAAGAAGAAGAAAACCTCTTTTAAGCGCTTTCTGGCACTCAAGTTCAAGAGGAAGACAGATTCAAAAGGATTTAGTGATGGAAGTGTCCGTTCTTCACGGTCTTCCTCTGAGTCCAGTCACCATGGTCCAGTCAGAGTCATAGAACTTGATCGCAGGAGTACTGGCAGTTCTCCTCAACTCCAGTCTCGCATTGTGAACCCACAGCAGCGTCCAACAGACCTGCCATCCACGTTTGTCCTCTATAAAGACCAGCAAAGGAGAAAGGGGGACAACAAAGCTTATAGCAGAGGTGGAGTCTCCAGAGTGGAGTCCTTCGAGGAGCGCTCACGACGGTCACTCATGCCACTGCCTTTGACAAAACCCCGCTCCATCTCTTTCCCCAGCGCAGACACCTCAGAGTACGAAAACATCCCAGCCATGAGCTCAGACTACGAGAACATCCAGATCCCAGGCAGGCCAACCAGATCATATACCGTAACTGAGTTTTTTGAGGATCCAAAGCGAACAACAGTAACCTGTAATGAGAATGACGGCTATGTGGATATGAACAGCTTCCCTGGGATTGACAGCAAACCCCAGACATCAAAAGCAGACACTGAAAGGTAGCGTAAAAGCACTGTTTACTGTATATAAAGTTTCATACATTGCTTAATGGGCCAATTCACTCAAATTAAGAAAGATTTTATATTTTTGTAGTTATCAGTAGCCATGTAGATATCTAACACTTCTACCTCACCCAGTATAAACGAGGTAATAAGACTTTTGTTTGCTCCCGAAGGTGCTGACAGTGTGTTCTTTCCAGTGTTGTATCCAATTTAATAATAACACTAATAATCTGCAGAGGCGTTAAGTCTGAATCAAATAATTTTCATCTTAATTGGAGTAGAGTTGAGGCATAAATATCAGTGACAGGCATCAGAAAACAGGACACATATGACCAGAACAAAGCTAGATACCTCTATGTTTAAACAAAAATGATTTACCTTTAATGAAACTTTCGATGCAGAATGAAGGGTATTTATCAGTACAAAAAGTAGTTAATAAATACATTCCAGGTTAAAATTGTACGTTGTACTGTCTAATTTGTTTGTAGTACTGTGTAGAGAGTCCTATTACTTTAAATCACTCTTTAGTGTAGCCACCTGAGTTGTTGGGCCTCTACCTACTCACTCAGGTGTAATCTTGACCTGTTCAGGTGACTGATATCTTAACAGTATATCTCTGATGAGCTCTGGGCTCATCTCCCTTTTGTTGGAGAGTTTGCAGTGAGAGATGAGCAGCCTGCTGTGTCAGGCATCGTCAGCTTTGGGAAGATGGACTATGCTTAAGGGACATCTTACTTGTGTTTTTCATTTAGTGAATTTAGAGGTCACATATGGTGCCCACTGCTTCTTATGTAAGTTTTAGGTGATAGAACATCTAATGGCAATTGAATAGCTCACTGGGTGCAGGTTATTCACATTAGTGATAGTCATTATGGGCTGCAATTAAAAGTGAGAAAGTGTGGGGGTGCCCACGACAAGAGAGCTCCTTTCACATAAGGAGGAAGTGAAGAAGGATGAGGAAGAGGTGAGAGAGCGAGAGGCAGGGATGTGTTAATAGCAGGAGCAGAAGAGCAGAACAAAGAGTATGGTGATAAAGTAAGGTAAAGGTGGGGGAGGGGGAGTCAAAACATAGAAAGGGAATAAGAGCAGTTCTGGTGTAATTGCTCTCCTGTACCTGACACTTATGGTTAAGTTTAGGAGGGCTTTTATTAAAGTGGCTCTCTCCAGGGTGTTTCTCTTGCACCGGACCCTTGAGGGGCCACAGGATTTACTGCAATGCGTGATAGAGTGAAGAATCACTGTGGTCAGACTGTACCAAATTACCCCAGCCTGTGCCACAGTTTCAGCCACTACGGGCTGCAGTCTTTCCCCAGTCTTAATAAAACAGTTGTGTTAGATCACCTGTGTGTAGTCAAAGAGACAGGCCATTACCAAAAGCTCACTAAAAGGCTTAAGATAATCCTGGACCTCAATTCCTCTACCTCAGTATATTTCTATTTCATGCTGAAACCATTGTTTTATAATTCATGGACAGTTAACTGTTCTCTTTGTCTTTTTTATCCATTACCAGCACCACTTCACCACTGGAAATTGTTTTGAATTATGTTGTAAGCACTTTGTAAATCATTAAGAAACTGTTGATGCACATTTAAAAAACATTTTTGGTCATTTACCTTCTCAGCCAGTCATCATACTACTCCAGTTTACCTGAATTTAACCAACATCAGCATATCTAGTACTCAAAATGTTTCATTTGACATATCAAATTATACAGCATGTCAAATGATCAGATTCATACATTAACGATTTACCAATTTTTTTGGTTTTGTGCACTTCTCAGTAAGGCTCCTGTTGCCTGTTATAAATCACAGCAACTAATTTTTAAATGGTATACTTACTGATAAAGGACACCATAAAGAAAACTCATTTTAAGGTGGTATCTTGTTACCCCTAATTTGTACAACTTTTCACATTCATTTGACTCATTAGCTATTCTCCTACAGGTGCTATGTTTAGCAGAGGACATCATGCTGTATATTCTTCACTGTCTCTGTTTCCAGTAAACCTTATACATATCTCTGCAGTTGAAAACCTTCCATTAGACACACAATGCTCCTACAGTGTTGGCTGTTTTCTCACTGTGATGTTATCGATGTGGCTCATTGTGTGGTGGAGGTCTGTCACCACTCACAATGATGCAAAGAACCTATCTGTCCCATCAGCTCACCTTCATTACATTCCCCTGGAGATACTTCTGTTGCTGGGGCCACTCTTTTATGTGTCTATACATGGTTCATGTTTATTTGAGTATTTATATATGTCCACAACAGGCCGCCATGTGTAGTATGTGTTTGTCTTTATGTGCAGTAGCAGTCTGATCTGCCACTAAACTCTCTTCAAAGCTTTGACGTTGCTGTTGTCCCAGGTTGCCCAGGCTGATGATGGCAGTGATTTATTGAGAGCACATTCAACAGTCCATGTGGTTTGTAGGTCCACAGAGAAAAAGTAGATTTTTGTGGTGAGGAAAATGACCAAACGGCCCCAGAGCACAACACATAAAAGAACTATGCCTACAGAAGCAAACATGCAGTTTTGGAGAACTTACAAAGCTGCTGTCCACAGGCTTGGCTTGTTTCCACTTGTGTGATTAATGTATAGTGCCATTCAGGCACTACTTTAGCACAAGCATTCAGGCTATGCAAAGAGACATATTCATTAGCAAGCTACAATAGTGTACAAAGGCAAAAGAAAAGGCACACTAATGATTCATCCCAAGCCTAACCAAGGTGTTTGTCTGTAAAAGTGTGTGTTCATGCATATGTGAGCATGTACACTAAATTACAAGTCAGTGCTGCTTTATCAAAGATAAAGCCCCTTTTGAGAACGCAGCCTCAGCAGAATCATCACCGCCAAGGAGCATAGTAGCAACAAATAAGAATTGAAAAAAGCATTTTAGTGAAGAAAAAAAGCCCAGGAATTGTCATTGTGTTCAGCTTCTAGGCCATTAACTGTTTCATCAACTCTAGAGGGTTTCAGGTTGAAGCAACAATAACACAAATGTGATGTTTTCCCTGTACAGACAGTAAACACTGGAACAACTGTATGCTTTGTAAGGTACTGTTAATATATGTAGATTTACACATTTTAAGCTTACCCTTTGGCATCATTTTCAGTCCAAATGGTTCAACATGAACATTTTCAAAGTGATGACAAAGCCCTGCCATGGCCTCTAGAACAGCTCCTCCGCCCACTGTTATGTTAGTGTTAGTAGTGATGAGGGAGCCATCTTAAGTACATTGTTGTGCTGGGTGGTGGCTGTGTGCTATGTGGTGAGGTGGTGGACAGGGTGTGTCATTGGCTCGCCAGGCCTGGTGCCAGGCGCTCTGAGGTCATTGCCAGGTCATCCCCGGGGAGGAAGTGTCCAGCCTAAGGAGCTTCCCACCAGCCTGTTTACAGGAAATGCAGGAGGAGGGCGTAGATCTGACAGCGAGGCATTGAGGTGGAGGACACGGGGGGGATGGATAGGATAAAGTAGAAGGGGGGGTCACCGTTATGGGGAGGAGGTTCCCAGACTCTCCCTTGAACAACAAAGTGAGGTGTGGTCCCATCAGGAATGCCAGGTCTGCAGTTATTGTTGCTCTACTTTTGTTAGGAATGACCATCACTCCCCAAAGAGCATTTCTTACTCTCTTGGTACAGTGAAACAGAGGATAAATCAAATCTGAGCAGAGGTTATAAAAGTATCACGTCACAGGTGAGACATCAGCAGAGAGCTTTACCCTTCACAAATCACTTCATTACTTACATGGTACTAAAGCAGCAACATAACAGCCTCAGGCTTCATATAATCATCATTACCCAAAACAGAAAACACTTTCAAAGTGCTCCCAATTTCTTAATCCTCCCATCAGCATCTCAATCGTACATAGTTAGTAGGTTGGAGCAAATTCAACACTACCTGTATTTTGTAATAGTGCCATTACAAGCAAAAAAAAAATGCTTCTCTGATTGTCTCTAATATATGTTTTAGCTTTCAAAGTTGAACTCAATTGAAATACATATTACAGGCGTCATCAAATTGACAGGATGTGAGTGGAATATGATGTTTTGTTATTTTGTGTGAATTTTACACAGTAGATTTAACTTTGCAATGCTATAAACGATGCTTTAGTTGGCTGGTGTAATAGTTTTGTCTTATTATTGGCCGAGTTAAGAGATTCACATATTACTATATTACAATTTCTCATATTTGCAGGCTTAAAAATAGAAAGGCTGGTGCTGCAAAAGCTGTTTTGAGAGAGAAATTGGCATGGCTGGTATTAAAATAATCTGAAGTTCCAGAAAGAGCAACTTGAAATGTAAATGTGTTATGCCTGAAACAAATTAGTTATAATGTGATGTCCATATAAAGCAGACGGGTATATGGTATATATTGTTTTGTAGATCTTTTTGATGGTATTTAGAATCAGCTGCTGTTAAAGGTTCAATGTGTGAGATATAGGGGGGTGTAAATGCAGGAATTGAATGTAATTATGTGTTAATTAACACTGAATTACTAGAAAATGTGACTGGTGTTTTCATTACCTTAGAATTAGATGATGTTATTTGTCTACAGAGGGAGCAGATCCCCATCCACAGGGTCCACAATGTTTCACTGCCAATTCTACAGCCACTCAGAGCAGACTTCCTCTTCCTCTTTGTGTTTTATGGCAAGTGCTTCCAGCTTTAAGGCACCTTACTGCCCCCTGCTATGTTTAAGTGTGGACCAGAGACAATAATCTCTTTAAAGAAGAAGCCCAGATTGGACAAACTGTGGTCAATGTAGGTTTGCATTTTTTAGCAGCCCTCACAGGGATGGAGAGGCAAGGGATATTCAGTTGGTTTTCATCTGCAACATCCCTACTAGATGCTACTAAATATTTAAAACATTAATTGTGACTCAGACTCATCCCAATGTATCAATTTTGCATCCAGTAGACTTTCTCAATATTTACGATCAATGAGCCTCTGTAGAGAAGTAGGGGATGATGACAGTGTCACTGTGTTTTTAGAGCATGGCAGCCTTTATAGATTCACATAGAAGGCATGTAAGTATGTAGAAATAAATGACACTGCTAGCTATGTAAAGGGAAATGTAAGGACTCAGTCTGTAATATTTAGAGTTATCTAGCGTTCCCCTATGGCGACCACTAAAGTGCAAAACATCCTTGTGAGAACCATTGCTTGCTTTGTCTGTTCTTGGCTTTTTAATTAAGGGGATATTATATTGGTAGTGTACCACAGCACTGGTTACCATCCACTACAAAATCCACTCCCATCCACTACAAAAAAATGGAGCAGAAGTGCATTCTCAGCTACTGTAGAAACATAATGGACTATGAACTGACACCTTCTGCTATCAATATAAATACCTCATTCTTAGGGAAGGAAAACATAATTGTGCTTAATTCTATGTGATTTTGAGTATTAAATTCCATATCTATAATCACACCCCCCTAAACTTACTCACTGGAACTTTAATGACTAAAATGCTGTAGTTAATCCATGTAAAAATTGGATTTTTTATTTTCCTCTTTTTCTGGGAGATGCGGTACTACGCTAAATTGTTCACATCCTTACAGTGCAACAGAAAAAGGTGTGTTTTGTGAAAGCAGAATATAATGGTTGAGAATGAGAAGGTGAAGGTGAGCTAGGATTTTCTTTTGTTCGCATTGAGGAATTCCCTTCGCTGATACAATAAATCAAAGCTTACAGTATGAATAAGCCCAATGAACACCCATCCCGGGTATTCTCTTGCCTTTCCACCATCACCGAGGAGCCCAGATCAGGTTAACCTGTCTACTCTGAGGTCAACCATGAGTAATGGGCTGTAGCTGCTTTCTTCAGCCCACCCAGTTGGTGGGACTGTCTTTGAGTCTGTGGTGTGGCACGGACCCTCGTGAAGTATGAGTATGTCTGAATGGAAATGAAGTTCAGCAGGGAACTCTGTTAACCTTTGGTCTTCTAATAGCTTTCTACTCTCTGAACACACCAGCGGCTGTTTAAGACATTAGTCAAAGGCAGTGTGGGTTTTGTGCGTACACACGATAGGTGTTAATGTGTGTCGTTTTACTTGTCTGGACATGGTATTTCATCCTTCACAGATAGAAGAGATTAACTGATCTGAAAGTTTAGTAATAGAAAGTTGGAACAGAATGCAAAAAATGCTTCATCCATAATGCATTACCTGGAATTAACTTTGGAGAAGTTGCAAAAAAATTGACAAACTGAAGCCAATAATCTCAGCTGTGTTGTGTTGACAGCAGGTGGTGATGTAGGCTATGATACACATGGCTCTAATAAACAGAGTACAAGAAGTATTTTGACATTGTTTTCCTTCTAAAGTGGCCAGTGATGTGTTTGTTCATAAATGAGACAGGAATAATTCAATCCCCTCATCAGTTGTACAGATACGTTTTTATACTTAATCAGAATATCCATGAAGAAGCAAACAGCATAGTAGTCAGCAGCTTTATTTTTTATTCCTCATGTGCATTCACTCTTTTTTCAAAAAAGGTAAAAACCACCTCAAGTAAGCAAAATTCAGGCTACTAGTTTTTTTTCGTAAATTTCCATAAACATTTTCCAATGCAAAACATCCAGATGTGCAAATAATAAACTTTGGGGAATCGACCAACTGAGACATGAGTGATGAAAAGTGAGGAAACAACGAAGCAGGATGATGCACAAAAAAGGGGAAGCCAAAGCCACCCAAGGCCCCATCACTGAACCATACCATGAATGATTTAAAAAGCAGTGTATACAGTACATTTCTCTACATCCTGTCATGCCTTTTGCTGTTCTGTTATGTCATGTTTTTTTTTTTTTTTTTTTTTTAGTTTTTTTTTTTTTAATTTAACCTTTATTTAACCAGGTAGGTCAATTGAGAACCATTTCTCATTTACAATTGTGACCTGGCCAAGAGGCAACATAACAGGCAGATAAAACAGTAAAAAACAAAACAAAAATACAAATAATATAGTTACATGTGCAACGATTCTGCTTTTTTAAATAAGACAATAGGAAAAGTATCCAAATCTGCAACAGTGTTAAATGTTCTCCATTTGTCACTCTGTTTACAGTTTGTGTTATTTCATTACCAGAGCCGCAGTATGGATTCGATCAAATGTACTTAATGGGTTAGAGGACAGTAATTACCACAGGTAGCATTTAAAGGGATTACATGGGAAGTGACCGTGCCCCTGGCTGTGCCTCACAGGTACAGCTGCACCTCACAAAAGGATTACCAGTGTACATACACAACAGTGCCATCTGTGAGAGGAACAAATCATGAAAGAGATTACAGTGTGTCACCAGAGGACAACATGTGAGGACTGCAAATGTTCAGAGACACACACAGGAAGAGGAAAAAGGAGGCTAGAAATAGACGTCTCCAGACATATCTGCTTAGATCATTGTTCAGTATTTCGAGTGTTTTGCTGTAACGATATTAGATAATGGGGATGCGACCTTTCATGGTCCATTAAAAATATTCTGGATCCTTCACTAAAGCAAAGCTAATAGAGATGTGCTGAAATATCAACAAACTGAGAGGGGGTGTGAATTAGCTGCAACATTACTGCAAAAAAGATAGGCTTAATGTAGTTTTAACCAGCATTAAATTGAATAAACCATATTTTAGTTGTTTGTTGACCATATTAACCAGTTTCCATAGATGTAGAATGTGGAAAATGAAAGAATTAGAAAAAAGTGACTTTATTTAATCATAGGTTTAACCAGTGATTTTTGGATTTACACCTTTTTTTTTTTTTTTTTTTTAATAAATGTCTGTCATTGTACTACACCTGATTATCCCACTTTAATTATGTTTTTGACAAGTACAAGTTGTTTGTTTGTTGTTGTTGTTATCTTTAAGTCCGCTATCTGTTGAGTGAAATTAATCAAAAAAGTTTATGTTACAAGATTTCACAACACTAAGTACTATGTAAACTTAACTGGATTTAAATTGAATTCATTCAAAAAAAAAAAAAAAAAAAAGGAAGTAAATTTGGCATTTTATACTCTAAAAATTTTTGAAGTTTAAATATACTTAGTAATATTAGATGTCATTTTTGATGATCACACTCTTAACAGGTTATATCACTAACTAGTCATATTATGATGATGCTTTTGGACGTGTCAGGCTTTCATTCATTCTGTGTTTGGTCTTATTCTCGGCAGTGCCTACACAGAGCCTTTCCCCATGAACCCCATCTCTGCTGGGCAGTCAGGGGATGAGGACCACGGCCGGACCTCTGAGGAGGAGGAGGGGGTGACGGAGCCGAGCTTTGACAAACAGGTGAGAAATAACAGATCACACCAGCGCAGAGATCCTCTTTGTCTACAGTCCATTTGTTATCTAGGAGATAAACTAGATCAGCTTAAAAAAAAAAAAGGTTTCTTTTAGTCTGATTGTCTTAAAATAATGTTGATATTATCTGTTCACAAGTAAAACTAATTATCTTCAGTTTCATTGAATTATTGGACATATGTGGTTTTCGCAGGTCAAATTTAACATCTGTCTTCATAAAGCATATATTAAAGGGGTCATATTTTGCTAGACCCACTTTTATTAGTCTTTGGTTCATTTATTTGTGTATTTGGACCCTAATAGTTCATAAAGTTTGAATTTGAACCA
>JAPQRP010000024.1:28785908-28800189 GCA_037367295.1 Apogon hyalosoma | reverse complement strand
TAAAAGATACTACCTCACTGTTTTTGTCTACTATGTAATTATGCCAATGCATTGTTTAAAGATTATTTTTTGATACTAAAGCATTATTTTTGAGATACTAACTTGAGAATTTGAGATTCACTATATGGATAAAAATATTTGGCAGCATCACAAATTCAGTGTGTAGGACTTCCCATTCCTGTTGATTTGTTTATCATAATATAAATACTCATGTCATAATTATCATGATAAACATCAAGTCAGTATTATGGTTAGAATGTGGCAATTGCATAAATCTAGAAGTACATTAATATAATCATAAAAAAATCCAACACTGGATTAAATTCTGTAAAAACAAATTTTGTAAATGTTTTGGATGAATGTAGACAGAATTAGCCCTAAAGATGAAATAAAATAATGATTGCAATGATGTTCATATTACGATCCTATGACATTTTCATTATCATGTTGTAGTGCAGCCCTGTTAGCGAACACCCCAATACAGCATGTCCCAGTGCTTTTGTCCATATTGTACTATTTTTAGTGTACTACTATTATTTATTTAATTTTTTTTTGGTATTTTTTTTTAAATACAAAGCCAATATTTTATATAGTAAGTTGTTATTTTGAGATACTAATGCATTGTTTTGAGATACTATCATTATTTTCAGATGATAATTCATTATTCTGACGAAGTGTCTCATTACTTTACAATGCTGCCTCATTATTTGGAGATGGAAAGTCATTATTTTGAGAAGGTTCCCTCTTCCATAGCGTTCCCCTCACTTGTATCTCCTGTGCTCATGTTTCATCTCCTGCTAGGCTAATTCATGGAGCTACATGCAGTGTATGTAGCTCTGACTCATCTGCAAGCGTGACAGCCCAATTACCCAAGTGTCTCCTAATAAATACACCAGCCTTGTCCTTGCCTTGCTGCACACTTAACCATTCTTCCGATGTAGTTTCCTCATCATGCATAATTTAAATAATTTAATGAGCCTTGTAGAAAGATTAACATTGTTCTGTCAAAGGTTTTAATTCCTTTCCAGAGTTTAATTATATCTTGTGTTTTTCTTTTCTTGTTTTCCAGACACGTCAGTGCCCTCAAGTACCTCCAGGAGGTAGGAAAACCTGTGTTGCCACACCACAAGCATTATTCCTGAACTTTTTCTTTTCTGTAAGGCCTATTAAACATTCTTGAAGACCTGCTGATAACATCATATCCTGTGTGTCTGCTCTCCTGTCTCTGTCTCCTTCTTCTCCTCCTCCCCCTGTTGTAAAGCTCAGCTCGGGATTATCAATGTTGTTGCAGCGAGATCAACTTCCTGGTCTTGACAAAGTTGACGTGTTGCACTCTGGTGTGTTGTAAAATGACGCAGCGTGCACACACCAGGCTGATGCTGTCGTGGTATCTTTTCTCAACCGATATACGCATGTACTCGGGCCACTCGGCTGGCAATCTGCCACCTAAAGGTCATGAAAAGGCTGTTGGGGCCAGTTGTGAATGTTCCCTTCAGTATAGTAACAAGACGCCTTAATGTAGGACGGAGGATTTAAAAGTGAGCGATGGTAAAGCTTCTGGAGGTGAGCCATGTGTCACAGCCAGCTGCTGTCATCTGCCACCATCATTTCTCACTCACTGCCTGTCAAAATAAGACTTCTCTCCTGCAGAGTTTCGGACAATAATGATATTTACCAAAAAAAAAAAAAAAGAAGAAGACAGCAGGAAATAACCTTCCAACACTTTGAACAATAAGATGATTTAATCAAACAGAGGAGGCCCACAGGAGAGGTCAGAAGTAACAATGGAAGAGCTGCTATTAAGGTGATGGTTTCCAGCACAAGTCTGACAGGTAGAGCCACTGAACCCAGAGAAAGCCATCAGTCAGCCTGTACCTTATAACCTTGAATAAGGTCATAACCTGAATTTCTTATGTGTGCCCCCTCACTGTGATTTATGAAAGCCTGCTGTGGGCACAAAACCAGCTCTTTTGTTTAATGTGTAATTTGAGGCCATTAAGAATCAACTAATGCAAATATTATACAATGGACCACTCTAATGATCATAAATCTCATCATGTATTAATTAAAATAATTAGGTGTTGTGCCAGAGTACACAGAAACAAATGCTGCATGTCAGCATGATTTCGATTGACATCTTGTCAGTAATTGTGTAGTGTAGCCTGAGCTGTTGTTCAGTGTGTAAATGATCTGTTTTCACAGTTTCTCTCTCTGAAACTAACTCTGTAACCTTGGCCCGTGCTCTGTGGTGTTACTGTACCTCCTAATTGAATCTTTTTGCCACCTTTGAGAGGTGACATTGAAGGCTTTTTTCATCCCTTTGTTGCATAATTCATAAGCACAGTGTTAGGATCTTATTATTCTACAAAACTTGAAACAGCGTAATGTGGTGGTATTAGTTACTGTTTGATGCAAACTGATGTCATTATCTGCATGAAACTGACTCCACTTCAGTGGAGCAACATGTACAAGCACACAGTTTGGGGAAAAACAAGACTGGTGTTAAGTGAGAGGCACATATGAGCTATTGTTCCATTGTTTGATAAGGAATAACAAGAATACAAAGAATTTCCAGACCCTGTCTCCACATAGGAAGGGAGGCCATGCTCCTCTTCTGCAGGGCTTTCCCTATAACAGCTTGAACGTATGAGGCTCCAGACTTATTATTTTTTCTTGTTTGTAGCCTATGACCTCTGAACAGATTCTATCTGTTGAGTTATGACCGAGCATGACTGGCTGCTCAACCAAGTGCTTAATGCTGCTTCTTGACCTGCCTTACGTGAAGAAAATAGGGATAAGGTGAAGAGTGAACCAGGGAAATAGAGTCAATCTCATTCACAGAGCTGTGTCTGTGTGTGTTGGAGGGGTTTTTAAATGTATTTCACAGAATACATGCCTTCCAGAGTAATTTACATTTCCCTGAATTCCACATTGTCATTATTATTACATACATTGTTATTTCAGTATGAATGAATTCACACAATACTGCTACAAAGAGTCATTCCTAATGCATATTAACACTTACTGATATGCTGTAAATATACAGAAAACACAAAGCACTGTGATGTTTATGATGATGAAAAAAGGTGTAAATCATTTTCATTGAACTCATTATTTTCTACAGCATCAACTTAAAAAAGAATGAATTAATTTACAGTTCCAGTACATTTTGTTTTCATGTAGTGTCTGAATTGCAAGTTTTTTTTTTCCTTTCCTTCTATCAATTTCTTCTACTTTTCTGTGTTAAATGTGTGAAAAAAAAAAAAAAAAAGAGAGAGAGAGAAAGCAACTATATAAATAACAATAATAATAACTTCACCTGTATTTGTAGGCAACACTGTACATAGCCTGCTGTGGTGCAGATACACTTTTGCATTTTGCTATAAAGATCTAGAGATTTACAGGGATTTTGGGAATATAATTACAGAAATTGGGTGTAATATTTATAACTGTATTTTTTTTTTGGAATGAAATTTAACACAAAATAATGTTAAACTGAGGATGAAAGCCCAGAACGGACAATATATTAGCACTAACAAGGAACTTTCATGGATTAATCATGGAGCGTAATCTGAAACTTAACCAATAGATGTTACTAAATAAAACACACAAGCAACAAATAAATTAGGGTTTTATGGAATCCATTGATTTCCTGTTTGATTCCCCAACACATTATGGTTTACCGTGTCTCCAGAAGATGAATATAAGGAAATATAAGGTTACTTAACATATGAAACCCATCATGTGTGTTTATCTGTGTATGTGTTAAACCTGGGAGACAATCGTACTCAAACTGTTAAAGGAGCTTTCCCTCCACATGACATGATGAATGTTAACTCACAGAAGGTCGATTGTGCATGATGAACGGCTCATCCTGAAGTGCTTGGTGTCACCATGTTACTGTATTTCAAAGCCAACTGGGACTTCTCTCTTTGTTTTATGTCTGCGATTGACTTGAAACTGAAATAAATGGGCTCCAGACACTTATTCCTCATAGACACACTATTGCCTTATATATGATGTTGGTTTGGCAGACATCTTTGCCCACAGAGAAAACTGTGATTTTTTTAAGAGTGCTGACATCTCCTAACGATTCACCTACTTTGAGCTATTTTTTGTCTTCATTTGCGGTGTAAAAAATAACCCCACTGCTGGTTTTTCACTCCTGTGTGCCATAACTCTTCATATTACTCCTCTTAGTCACTGACGCTGCAGCTATTAATGCCTGTTGCGTATGTTTTATGAGCGCTGAATGGACTCAAATTCGTTGTATATTAGAGGATTTTAAAAGGTCTTGTCTACAAAGAAATGAAAAGTGGCCTCGAGATACAACAACACAGCTTCGTGTCAATGCGCACCAAGGTCATTATGCAACAACACCTGGTGTGTAACTCATGTGCAGCCAGCGCCGCCTTTCCTGAATGCCTGGACAGAGCCCAAAGTGTGGAGAGGCACTGAGGTGATATGAAGGGAGGGTGGCAGCCAGGAAGGATGTTTAGGAGGATCTGACCTTCCTTCCTTCCTTCCTTCCATTTTTCCCTCTGTACATTCCTCGCTCCTCTATGGCTTTCATTTTTCCCGCCCTCCTTCCTTTCCTCACATCTTTTTTCTACATACCTCTCCTTTTTTCTAGCCCCACAAAATGAAAATCAGTTCTTATATATAAACCCCCTTTTTTTCTCTCCTGTTTAGGACTTCAGGTCAGCGGTGGCTGAGGCAGCAGGGGAGGAGGGGAAGCCTGTACTTGAGGAACAGAGGTTGGGGGAGATATTAGGTGTTCTGCCTCAGGTTTACAACCTCCACAGCAGCATCCTCACCGAGCTGGAGGAACGCATCAGTCAGTGGTAAGAGACAATGCACACGGGGATGGTTTTCTGGCTCTAAAACAAATTTCCTGAATTTTTACACCACATAACCTTTTAGATTAAGTCAGGAAATTACCATGTGCAGTATTCCTGATTGGCTTGATTGAGGGGGCTATTAAAACTAAGAATACATAAAGAACAGCATATAATTGCATAGACCAGGGAGATTATTAGAAGAATGGCTATTTCACATTGAAATATGAATGTAGTCAGAGCTGTACTGAACTCAAATCTATCACTCCCTGTCAGACATTATTGAATTTTATAGCACCTTAAGTATATAGATATGTAGGTATTACAGGGTACAAATGAGGGACATTTGAAAAGTCTCCAAACTGATGCAGTAAAAATTGTTTTCTATTTGTATCCTGAGCTCAAATGTTGCTGTCTGGAATTATTTGTTTCTTCAACAACCTAAAATCAGAGTAGAAAGCAATTTCCTTGATGCTTTAGCTGGATATTGAATTTTTCAAGGGGTACAGGAACCATTCATATTCATCCTGTCACTTGCATATGTTTTTGTATTTACCTGGCCTTAACAGCTGTATTTTGATGATAATCATCATATTAAAAAGAAGAAGACAAGGAAGGAAAAGAAGAAGAGGAAGAATGTATTGTATTTGTATTAGGATATACAACAGTATACAACATTCATCAGTGTAGAGCAAATAAAACAAGTAGAAACATAATCACAAAGCAATCACTGTAAGATCCCTCAATGTCAGTCATACTCAAAAAAGTCACATCTTGCCCTCAATGGAAATTAAAATCTGTTCTGAATAGATGAGTTTTGATGATGGTTTGAATGAGGGCAGATTAGAGCAGTCACAGATGTATTATGGGAGTTTGTTCAAAACACAGGGGCAGCGATGGAAAAGGCTCAGTCTCCTCATGTGTGTTCTTGCATTAAAATCCGCTGGTTTAAAACACTTTGATTAGTTTTGTTATATGTGGTTTTGTGAGTAAACCAAATACAACATGTGCTTTGTCAGATGCTGAAATAGTAAAATGGTCACTGATATATGGTGCTTAACACTTTATAGTTCACTCACAGAAATACCGTTCTGTGAGAGGCCGTTTACACGTAGCCGGGGATTTTTGAAAACAGATTTTTCTCTGCATTTGTGCTTATCGTTTACATGACAATGATGGGTACGTGCACCGAAAATGAAGGTTTCTAAAAACTCCAAAGTGGAGATTTCAGCAAATCTCCGTTTTCGCATTTGCATGTAAACAGAGGGAAATGCAGCTGTTAACAACTACAGAACTAACACGGTTCAACTCAGAGTTCAAACCCTTTTTTATCCCCTCTGTCACATCACAAAAGCAGTTTGTGATTGTAAATAGTCACCACTTCATCCATCTGCATTGCGGATGCAGTACCAGGAAAACTACATCTCCATAGGTTCGTAGCAGAAGTAACGTTTCGTTGTGATTCTTTTCAGGATTCTAATTGGTTAATGGTATTCAATCGTCCCACTACACTGCTATTTACAGGCCTGGCATGCTTTTGACGGTATAGATATACGGGGACATATAAACACAGAATTTTCCAAAAACGATCACGTCTGCACAAGGTTTTTTTTTTTAAACAGAGAGGGGGAAATCTCCATTTTCAAAAATACCC
This sequence comes from Apogon hyalosoma, assembly GCA_037367295.1. Classification (NCBI taxonomy): domain Eukaryota; kingdom Metazoa; phylum Chordata; class Actinopteri; order Kurtiformes; family Apogonidae; genus Apogon; species Apogon hyalosoma. Next base: position 28,793,697 of record JAPQRP010000024.1, on the reverse strand, counting down.
AGCTGCATATAAATGTAGCCTAAGTGTGTTATTGGAGGACATAACAAGGCTTTATTACTTTTATAAAATTTTTCAGTTTATTTTATTGTTATGTAAAATCAAGGTCAATGAAGTTACCGTATTCGGTTCCTCACCCGTAAGTGGCAAAAAAAAAAAAAAATCCAAGAAGTAACTATAAAAAACACATGTATTTTGGAACTGTTGCATTCACTGTCTTGTAATGTATGTGACAATTACCAAAAAATAGTCACTTGCCCCATAAAAGGTTAAATGCAAACACCTGATTATAAGAAAAGTACAGCCTGTCCAAAAAACAGTCTTGTACGCAATAATTTGATGGATCACCTTTAGCTTTGATTATAAGAAGCATTGTTTATGACATCCAGAATTTATTCAATGTCAGACCATAATATTTATTTTTGTCCAGAGTTGTATTAATTTTTACCGAAGATATTGTATTGATGGAAGAGTAGAACTGCTATATGAAGTCTTTCTCAGCAATTTCCAAAGATTCTCAACACGGCCCAGGTCTGGACTCTGTGGTGGCCAATGTAAAAATGATGTCATGTTTATAAGAAAGAATCGTATTTACTTCTGACTGAGTTACTCGAGGTGGATGTTTGTGTGACATTGACACACATAAAACAACAGCACACATTTCAGACTATTTAACAGTATTGTCAGTGTACACGACATTATTGATTTTCCTCTCTTTGCAGGGAGGAGAGCCAAAGGGTCGTAGATGTGATCCTGTCACGTCGGGATGAGTTTGCGGTGTTCGACACTTATATCTCAGAGTATGATCGCAGCATGAGCTTACTGGAGGAGAGCTGCAGAAACAACCTTACCTTTGCCGGCATTGTCAAGAAATTTGAGGTAAATTATGTTACAAAGGATCTTGTTGAGCTGTTTTAGCTGCAAGAACAAAGCTGGTGTTGAGCGAATTAGTGTCTTATGTTGAATGTGATGTTATTATATCAGTTTGAGGGTGGATTCAGTGCACTGCTAGATGATAAAGATCCTCTTGAAAAAGGAACCTGAGGAAGTATTTTGACAGGAACGAATATTCAGATATCAGGTTCCATTTCCATGTTTGTTTGGTAAGGGGGGCGGGGTCTTTTTGGGTGTTTCCAGAGCAGAGATCGAACCTGGTATTTCCCCCAGCTCTCACTCAGCAGCTCTCAGCTTAGATTTTATCACCCAGCTACCAAGGGGAGATAATGGCCTTTCTAAACCCTCTCCATCTTACTCCTCTCCATGGGACTGACCTTTACACAGTCATGCTCGCATATTTTCTACCCATTCAATACCAAATATCCATTCTTTGTCCAGCATGGATCTCCTTACCCTTAATCCTCCATCCAGAATAAGAAGAACAGAATCAGAGTATGGGGATTTAAATTCAGCCGAGGTTGTGTCGAATACTGGCCGACGAATTGCACCACTAGTTCACTTAATAAATAGTTAATTATCTTAGAATGAATATGTATTGTCTAAGTGTGATAACTGAAAGGGTACTGACTTCATCAACATAGACAGGATATTAAGTAGAGAGCCAGTAAGAACAAAGAGATACAGCAATAGATTTTTCATTTTCAAGTCTTCGTAGTATGTCAGGGTCTATTGATTCTGCATTTACAGCATTAAAGCAGCTGTGCAGCAGCATGCAGGTCACCCTGAACAGAAAAAAACAACAGAAAGAGGCTTATCTTGTATGATTTACTCTTCCTAAAGAACATAAAGAATGTAGTGTTTCCAATAAATGAGTATAAATCAGTAAAATGTCCTTTCTATGTTACCTTTTAAACACAATTTTACCCAAATGTGCACATTACTAGTTCCATGCTGGACTCTGATTAGCTGTGAGTGGCCACCCTAGTGGTTCCAGGCGTTTCTAGCTTGATAAGAAAAGCAATCGGACAAGGCACCAACTGTCTCCACTCATGAATATTCAGGAGCAGCTGCCCCTTCCCAGAAAAACTTTGGCTCAGCCAAACTTTCGGAGGGCAAGCGTAAATAGAAGGGATGTCAGAGATGAAGACTAATACTGTTGCCATCTTCTGTAAATATTGACCTTTGGTGTCCTATAGCATGCTTTCACACTTGGTCTATGCCAGTCTGTAATATAGTCTATGATAACCTTTATCGCTGACAACATTGTCCTCTAATGGAGTTAATATGAGCTGCTTTACTCCAATAATAAATGACTAATTGCAGCGACTATAAATCGCTCGATTTGCGAAGGAAGATTGCAGAAAGGTTGTTTGAATGTGAAATGCTTTTCTTTCCGCTCGTAACTACATTATTAATACACAGAGGCATATTCAGTAACTTGGTCAATTTAAAACACCTGCCACTGTATTCACTGGTTTCTGACATGAGTGTGTAACCTGGGGTCTTTTCTCCTCACCCTCCCACACCAGGCCTTTGTAATATGGAAGTATGTGATGGATGCTGTGTTGTATCTGAGGACTGTCTTGGGAGTTGCATGGTGTGTGTGACCTCACTGTAATGAGGCAGAAACAGAGTCAAGAGAGAGCGAAGCGGGTCGTGTAGGTCACGAGATACACTGTACCTACCGCCCAGAGCTTCAGTGGTCATTTATCTGTTGGCTTAGAGTAGGGGTGGGTGATATGGGCATTAGGATACATTTAATTTTATATCATGGTATATGTCACTACAAGGTAATTGGTCTATATTTAAAATAATACCATATTCCATCACATTTAGTTAAAATGTCTTCTTCTTATGTATTGAGCTGTTTTATACACCAAAAACAACTCCTGCACATAAGATGAGTTAAAACAAAAGACTAAAAAACAGTAAAACTAACATCCTTTCAAAATGGAGGCTTAAGTGAGAACAATAATACTGTCAAAATGAATTACAATGCAAATCCAGCTTCAATGCAAATGAAAACAATTTTCTCACCTTGCTGTAGGATGCAGTCCAGCGTAATTCCCATCACAACATAATCACGCAAAATCACAGAATCCTGAGGTAAATGTATGGAGAGGTGGAGTCTCACTGCTTCTGGTGAACATGGGACTTTATTTCAGATAAATAAATTTATATATTTATATTTATATATGCGTGTTTGTGATAAGAGACTAATATTTGATTCAGTTTCATCTATTACAAATATGAAATGTGTTCATTTAAGAGATAATTTTGCAGTTGATTAAAATCACTATTGAAGACTGAAAATGTATGAGCGGTATTGTGTGTTTATGTAAGAAAAAACATTAGTCCACTGAGTGGTTTCACACAAAACTAAATGTTGCTTTACTACACTGTATGGACACAAATACTGGGACAAGTCACATCTACAGCTTGTAGGACTTTGCATTCCTATTGAACTGAAATGTTAGGATGAGAAAAATATCTTCGTATATGGTCAGTAGTTATGATAAATGTCAGGTCAATATAAATGTAAAGGTTGATTTTGCTTTTCTTGAATTGCAAAATTAGCTTTTAGATTGATATACATCTTATATGTGATTAAAGGTTTAATTAAAACTGGATCAAAAAAATGTTTGGTCCCTTGCATAGACCTCCATGCATATTGAGAGTGAGATCCCAGGAGGCATATCAAAAAGGGTAAGACACTTCCTCTCTATTGACAAATTTCTATTGGTAGACACACTTCTACCACACCATATAGACAACATTATATTGGATTGCTAACCTTCATAGGAATAACGATGAAGGATAAGCAGGAAGCCCATGTCATCTCTCTATCAACACTGTTAACCAGAAAGCTGATACTACAGTTATGGAAATCTGACTTGGGGGTAATCTTGTACATCTAGAGAAAGTTAAGATTCATAATGTCAAATAAGGAGGGTCTCTTTTGGAAAATCTGGCAATGTTTAGTTAGTCTGATTAAGAAATGAATGTAAGACGTCACCCAGATGAATTTCTACGCGGTTAAATGTGCCCCTGTGTCAAGTATGTAATAATGTAGGCAATGCCAGTTTGTCATGTTACCATAAGTGGGTTGTTTCTTTGTTGTTTTGATTTTTCTACCTCATCACAAAAATCAATAGATTAGGAAAAAAGAAGTCTTAGGAACACAAGAACCTTGAATGTGTCATTTACTCTGTGTTTTGTTTGGTTTTGTTTTGTTTTTTGTTTTTATCATACGTTAACAGTTTGCGTCAGTCTCAGGGTTTTTTGTGTGTTTATTTCTGTCTCCAACCTCTACCTGCCTCAGAAGCTGTGTTTCCACTCTACCTTCCTGCTCTTCTCCCTTTACTACTACAAGCCAAAGTCCAGCAGTATAAGTGGTAGTAATTTCATTGCGGATGTGGCGATGACAGTGATGAAGTAGCCACAGACCCTGATCGGATCAGTGCTAGACCCTTACAGGATTAAAGCCTCCTCTCCACAGCCAGCTTCTTGTTTACCACCCCACATCTATAAGTATAGGCCAACATGTTGCAGTGTGTGTGCGCATGCCTGAGTGTGTTTTTGCTTATATTCATGCCTGTTTGTACCTCTGAGTATTATCGTCTGATTGCTTTGCCAGGGCATGTCTGTACACAAATTGCGTGGATCTTCTGAAACTGGTTTTGTGAAGTCACTCTCCAACCTACACCAGCTTGGATTTATATTCATGTCATGGCCTGTGTTCGTGCAAAAGTCTGTGTGTTTTCTCTTGTGCATGAAGCCCAGAGGAGTAGAGGAAGAGGCTGTGCAGCAGGTGGACAGAGAGCGATAGAGGCAGAGAGCAATGGAGTGAATTCTTTGTAAAGGCAGCTGGGCAATGAGGCAGACAGAAGCTAATTAGAGAAGCAGCCTCCTTTACAACTCCCCAATTAGATCAGTTGTGTGTGTGCAGGCAGCAAATCAGCTGGCCGTGACAGAGTCTGAAAGGTGTGTTTGTGTTTCCGTGCATGTGTGAGTATGTGTTTATCTCCCAGCATGAGGCATCACAAGCTCTACTTCTCTCCTCCTTCATTTGGCTCACTCACCCAAACAAACCACACGCTAATTACCATCTCTGGCACGCCTGAGAAAGCCACTTCCTCTGAACAAGTGTCAATTGGATGACAATTTACAAGCGACACTTGAGGAGAGCGGATGTTCTGAAGCCAAGCTGGTTTAATAATAGAGGGCTGGTTATTATTGTACTCCAAGCATCCTGTACTGATCAGGGGAAAGGAGAGACAGAAAAGCAAAAGAAACTCAAGCAAAGGTGGAAAAGAAAAGATGGTGACACGGAGATAGGGGAAAAAAGAGAAAGTACGTATTTATGAAGGCTTCCTCTGTAGAGTAAAAGAAGCATTGGACTTAAAGTTTGGACTTTTCTCTCCAGTGTAAGAGGGAAAAGGGGGACTAGAAGAGAGAGGGCCTGGGATTAAACCTTTGTTTTTGTTTCTTTCTTTTCATTTCAAAGTAATTAGTGCCACAACTGAATCAAAATTGGCTGCATAAATGTGTAAATTATAAATTGTGTGTAAATTGTGAATTGTCCTCGAAGCCCCTTTCACTAAAGACAAAAGGGACAAAAGTCAACCCTATGATTTCTTAGTGAGCAAGCATGGCATGTCCAGTATCAACACATTAATTGAAATGTTAGTATTCTCATACTACTGGTGGCACAGCTAGCTTAAAAAGTAGCCCCAACATCCTCAGAAAGACATTAAATTATAAATAAATGGGTTAAATTAGAAGTTGCTCGAGTAAACCAAAACCTGAGGGCAATAATTTCAGTTTTGAGATTATGCGGATACAGTTGTTGGTTCAATAACTTGTAAAGACATTGTCAAAATACTTGCAAGAGACATGGATAAAGAAAAGAAGGCCAGCAGAGACTGCTTATGTATTAGGCTCAGAATATTGTGCTCCATATTGTGATAATGAAGACAAAGAGTGGTGTGGTGTGTTTAAGCCAGTGTCATTGTTGTTTCACCAGGCCTGTGTGTGTACGTTGTATGCTTCAGTGTGTCAGAGGCGTGTGCGTGTGTGTGTGTGCGCGTGTGCGTGTGTGTGTGTGTACGTTTCTATGTGTGGTGTAAATAAGATGAAGATGCTCTTTCCCGCAGGGTGCTATCTCTGCCTCTCTAATGAAGGATAGGACTTCATTGGATTAAAAAAGACTGTGTGGATGTGTAGGGGTGGGGGTGTGTGCCCAGTCTCTTGGTTCTCTTCTTTGCTTGGGGCATAAATACCTGTCAGGGACAATTAGATCCTGATTGATTTTCTAAAGGTCTCTTTGATTGTAACAATTTCTGCCCCCTTTCACCTACAAACGACTGCTCTGAAAAGAAGAATGGGCGTTCAGAGGTGTTTTTGTGCTCTGAAAAGATATGTGAAGGTCAGTGGGCCAGTTTGTTCTTGTAGTCGTTTCTGACCTTGACTTGCACTATTGAATTAGGGGTTGTGGAGACACAAAGCTCCAGACAGGGGGGCTTTGATAGGGCATCACAGCAAGGAAGAGTTAAATTAAACTTTTATTCCTGAAAACTCTATTAAGAATCGTAATTAGAGGTGTAATGGAGCATTAGGTATACGTCTGGTTCAGCTGCAAGTGTGTATTATTGGAGGAGATTCAACAATGATAAAAAAGTAATAATAATAATAATAATAATAATAATGTTACAAAAAAGATACAAAGGAAGCATCCTTCAAATTTCAAAGTCAAGTCAGATGTGATTTAGGATAATTTTGTGTAAATGCAAGATGTTTTGGTCTCCTTTGCCTCTTGCATATTCTAACTGCTGCTTATGTTATGTGTGTGTGTGTGTGTGTGTGCGTGTGCGTGCATGTGTGTGTGTGTGTGTGCGTGTGCGTGCGTGCATGTGTGTGTGCATGTGTGTGTGCAGACCCGAGGCCCAGAAGAAACTCAAGTCCCACTCAAACACCAGCTGCTGCAGGTTATAGTGAGGGTCCTTCAATATCGGATGCTTCTAACAGGTAACACACAAGTGCACATAATCTTTAAAACAAGCATTATAGCTATAATAGTTAAGTATTGACCACAAGTGGAGTTAGAGTGTAAATACTACTGTGTCACAGTTTAACAGTAGTGCAAGTAAAGAAAAGAACTTCAGAAAACTCAATTAAAAAGCTAACTTTGATAACTTAGCTAACATTAGCCACCTTAGGCTCTGACAGTATTTATCAGCAAGACAATTTATAACTCACAACTTTACGTTTGTAAATGTTAAAATATTAAATATGCTATTTTCTCATATATTGTTTTCCCAAATGTTAGCGAGTATTAGCATTTTACAGCATTAATAGTTACATGTAATGGCATTAGGTAATTAATAAGAAGAAGAAAAAGAAGAAGTTGTATTCATGGGTACACACTCAAGGACACCTTACAAGGTACAGCTAAAACAGAAGTACAAACATTTACAAAAACAACAATGCAGGTATGAGCAGGAATCAGTCAAAGCTAGAAATGTAAGGCTAGAAAATGAAAGAAAAAAAATAATGGTAACAAATAGATAAATGATATCAAGAACACAAAAAAAGATAATTACATAGAATATATAATAGCAAACAAGTGAATACAGCAGAAGCAGAGTTTTTTAAATAATAGTCTTAGAGTGATTTAAAAGCACAGTAAGGTTAAGTTTTAATGCACAGTCGTGGAAAAAATTATTAGACCACCCCTTGTTTTCTTCAATTTCTTGTTCATTTTAATGCCTGGTACAGCTAGTGGTGCATTTGTTAGGACAAATATAATGATAACAACAAAAAATAGCTCATAAGAGTTTAATTTCAGAGCTGATATCTATCCATTTTCCATGTTTTCTTGATAATAACCAAAATC
>JAPQRP010000024.1:28698336-28754384 GCA_037367295.1 Apogon hyalosoma | reverse complement strand
TCTTTGGATGGTGGGAGGAAGCCGGAGTACCCGGAGAGAACCCACGCAGACACGGGGAGAACATGCAAACTCCATACCCTGCATTCTTGTGGCAGTAAACATCTCAGCCTTCTAAAGCCACGGCACTGACACAACATGTCAGCTCCTTAAGTGCGCTAAATGCTCTACCCTGTACGCGATGAAGTATATTTTCCCTCTCTTGCAAAAGTCTTGTGTCATAGACAACAAAACAACTCTGTGTCTGTGGCCAGACTCTGTCCTGTTGTTATCTTCTGCAGGGAGTGCAGCTTTGTGAGAGGACGTAACACTATCTGCCTGCAGTTACTGGTGTGTCAATATTGGCTTGTGGCATCATGAGCTGCTTGGAGGACACGGTCGGGACATCTGCTCAGTGAGGATGTGCCCCTCCAGCTCTGATCCCTGGATAGCACAATACACACACAGATGACTAATATAGTTTACACTGATATTAGACTTTATCTCTGTATATGAATTATTTATGTTCAGACAGAATGGCAGAGACAGACAAGTGCGACTAGATACAAAAAAAAAAGTAAATCCGCTGATTGTGAAATTCTGGGCCGAGACTGGAGTTTAAAATAACCATTTGGCTTGTGGTGATTCTTATTGTTGTCTCTGAACAGAAACACAGAATCCCTTTTCTGTATCAGTAAGTCTTTAAGGTTTCCATAACACTGAATCACATTAATCTTAATTGAATGAGCACAAATTCAATCATGCTAATTTCTGGAATATAACATAATAACATCCTTTTTTGCCAGAAACTGACGTCAATCAAAAAGGATGATAATGGCCGACACTGAAGTATTGTCAATATATCTGCACAGCTCTAAAAGTACAAAAGAAAGCCAGGAAAAGAACGGCTCGATAGAAAGTCATTGTAAGCAAACTTAGCATCAACAACAGAAAAGAAAAGAAAACATTTGAGCATATGTAGGGCTGTATAATTTGGCAAAAAAGTGATATTGTGTCATTGTGGACCATGTTGTGATTGCTAGTTTATTTATTTATGTCATTCATAAGATAGAAGAAAGAGACAGAAGAAGAAAATCTGCTTTTACATGTCAGCAAATTGACCTTATAAGGATAAGGATCAGAAAGAAGAACAATCTTACATTTTCTGCCCCCCTTTAAAAAAAATATTTGTGTTTACATGAGTAATTTCAAACAGAATTGTGAAATCAACCTCTTGGCACAATATCTGCCATCACTTACTACTGCAGTTCATCATTGCAGTTGTATTTGCTGTTTTACTGTATGCAGACGACTTGCTTTTATACATTTCCGATCTGTTACTTCCCTCTATGATTTTAGATTAGTCTGGCGCACATTCTAGTTATAAACATTAATGTTTTGTGTTCATCAGCACCGTCCAAGTGGACTGACAAATGTTTTTGCTATTTTGGTGTGTATATTACTTCATCTATGTACGATATGTTCTGTGCTAATTTTCTGCCTCTGGTCAACAAAGTAGAGAAGGATTTTGTTCACTGGTTGGTTGCACATTTGTGAACCAAATAAATGTCATGAAGTTAGTAGTTCTCCTGTGTTACTTCCAAAATTTCTGCACTTCACCAAATCTTTTCCTCCTCCTTTTCAAATATTTTTTCTTTTTATATACATTTTTCTGGTTGTATTGGTTTTAAATGTTGATATTCAAAATAAATGATCAATCAATCTTTCATAAACTGGACAAATTAATATTCAAATTTGTATGGGGTAATAGACCAGCTTACAGTTCCCTTAGAGCAGTGGTTCCCAACTTTTTTGGCTTGTGACCCCATTTTAACATCACAAATTTCTGGCGACCCCAGACATTCAAAATGAAGGCTTTTTTTTTTTCTAAAATTAATTTGTTTTTGATCATGTAATAGTTTGCTATACTATGTTGCAAATAAACATTAATTTTAGATGACGTTTAGTCTATATAATGTATATTATTCTGGACGGAGGCAGAAAAGCCAGGTGTAGATTACAGCACAAAGTGAGAATTTTATTTTCCTTGGTCAGGATACGTACAGTCAGTCCAGCTTGTATTTACAAGGCTGACAATTAATACTGAAAAAACATGAATTATAAAACTATGAATTATGAAAGAGCTGCAGCATCTTAAACTGGCCACAATGGACATTTGACAGATAAACAGTACCACAGTGCTTCAGTTTCAGCTTCAGGTTGTCTTGTCTTTTATGTATTGTGATTGTCTCTTTCAACTCACCATATATTTTTTTATTAGTAAGCTTTTTAAAAAAATTTTATCAATTACTAGAAATTTCAGCCGACCCCATTTGAATTCCAGGTGACTCCACGTGGGGTCCCGACCCCAAGGTTGAAAAACACTGCCTTAGAGTGAAGGAGGTCTGGCCCTTTCATAATTTAGATCCTCAGAGACTTCTGTAATGGATGGCACTATTCTACTTGTAGTTTAGTACTTAAAATTTGTATTTTCTTCAATTAAGTCATCAGCCTTTTGTACTTCTATAATAGTAGAGGCTGACAATGTGATGGCTATCTGATTAATTGTGCAGCTCTACTGGTATGTATATCAAAACTCTTATGCAAACAGCACTTTCGGTACTTTTTTTATCATGTAGGAGACACAAAAGAGCACCTGGTGTTATGCTTCACCACACAAACAGACAAACATAAACACTTTGGCAGCATTTTGCTAAATCAGCACTGGGTGATGATAGTTTGGTTCTTTTCTTGACCTTGGCCTCTTGTCACTATCTCACGCTCTCTCTGTACCGCACACACTGATCACATCATTATATCTCACCGATGTCCCTGCTCAGATGCTATTTTGTCTCTCTTACAGTAACCAAGGCTTTGTGAACTGTGAGCATAGCAGAAATGGACACCTCCCTTAATGCATGTGGCGAGAGTACACACCCACAGCGGCAGGATTCATTCCATGCTGGTACAGCAGGTTTGAAGCTGTGCCAAACAACTCACTGATACTCAGGAAGAAGGCAGACAGACATTCAGACAGGGTCATCTCTCCACAAATGTGACAGCTGAAGTTTTGTGGTTTTTAACAATCATAATAATCTGACAGCAAGTGTAGCTTTAACAATCATGTATTGTTCTGGCATAAAACAATAACCTCTGCTCTTCTTCGTTTTGATCCCCGTATGTATTTGTGAGAATGAGAGACTGAGAGGGAGTTCATGTCATAAAAGTGCAACTGGATGTTTAAGTGTTTGTATCTCAGACGTTTCTCTGTTGACATAACCTTTACCTTCTATGTGTGTGTATGTCTTACGTTGGGGGTGTTAGATATTAACCCTGGTTAGTAAAAGAAAGACAGGCTTTGATTCTCTCAGGCCATACTCCTGAAATTCATTAAAGGCTGCTTTGTTCAAGGTTATTAGCGTGTGTAGTGACTTGTGTGTATGTGTGTGCAAGTACGCTTCTGTACTACTGACTTGGTGTTAATGCAGTAATAATACATCCCACTGTGGCTCCAAGAAGCATTTGCAGATTAAGGACATTTTTCTGCCGCAGTTTGTTTCTGTACTAAAGGGAAATTGCATGGTTTTACTGACGCAGTCAAATGATCGGATGTAGAGCTGGGTGATCTGGCAAACAGATTGTATGACAGTCTTTAGAGGTACATGATCCGCAGTCTGAATCACATTTTTCTGACTTCTTGCAAGATGTAGGTGAGTAACAACCAAACCCATAACACGTTTTTCCTCTGCTTTCTGGAGGATTAGGCTGTCTGATTTTTTTTTTTTTTTTTTTTTTGTTTTGTAGTCATCTGAAATAAACTCTGCCTTTGAACCAACATAATTATTATTATGACAGCATCTAGGTGAACACAAAACCACATTTCTCTGTGGAGCCGCAGTGTTTCCAATAATTACCTAGATTGTGGCGCCCTTATTTGTCCGGCCAGTATTGTATAATCCATTCGAAAGCATTTTACACTCTAAAGCCTCATTGTAATTCGAACTCGCCAAACGTCACGGGTCAGAAGCGAGACCAGCAGCTCATAGACGTAAGCTAAATCTTTGTCATTATTTCTTCAGCTGTAAAACAACACATTCCACAAATTATGCAAGTGAATACACGGAACACTCTGGTGTGAACAGACGCCTAGAATCATCACCTGAAATAAACTCACTAGCCTAGCAGCCTGTGCTAGCAACATTAATGCTCAAACCCACTGGTGAGTGCAGCCCTTAATTTGATAATAAACTGCAATTCCACAGATAAATGGGCCATTTACAATGAATATTAGCTGAGTAGAAATGTTTTTTACCCTCTGAAAAAGAAGATTATATGACACACAAAGACTGATCACAATGTACGTATTGTTGTGTATGTGTTTCTTCATATGTTACAGTGAATACAGATTCCTCATTCATTCTTTTTACGCAGTCCTATACAGTTCCCGGACTTTTCAACACATATTTAATATACCTCCCAAAAACAGGGAATAATTTTGACTGGATTTCTCTGCTATTTTTCTGTAATTTTCTGTGTTTTTTTGTCTTTTTGAGCACAGTTCTGCTGCGAAATTGGAAAAAAAAGATGATGTATTTTGTTGAAATGGCCACTTTAGAGTCCATTCACTCTGACTGTGCATCTTTCTAAGTGGGGGCAATATGTTCTCTCAATAGATTTTATATGTTGTACTTGAAAGCAGCAGACGTCGACAGTAATATCACAGCTAGAAACAGCTCATCTCTATGATCATTGTTTAGTTTGCACTGTGGATAGACTTCTATTTCTTTGAGCAGTTTTATAAGGCAGTACATGTTTACACACACAACCACACAGCAGGTTATTAGCTTTAGACATGAATGTGGCCCGACTGGCTCTGGCCATGCTTGTTCAGGTTCATTATAATCATGTGGAGCGTGTTTGTTCATTTCTAATTTGCTAGAGCTGCTGACTGGCCCAGCTTCATCTGCAAAGGCCACTGCAGACCTTGATGTCTGTCACTCAGCCTCACATTCCACTTTATCTCTGTCACTCTGTGCCAAAAGGGAAACCCTGTGAAGCAACCAATGAAGGAACACATTAAACTTAGCAAGTAAATAACAGGGAAACTGATTTTTTTAATTACTGAATGTGATAAATGATCCTATCACAGATAAAATCCTGCTTTCTGTCAATGTTTTCCTCATATATTGTAATATTTAGCGGAGCAGACAGCACCAGCAGTGATTTTGATTTGTATCATATAAAAATTGACAGCTCTTTTTTTTTTTTTTTTTTTTGTGAAGTTATGTAATGCCTTTGGTTCAGTTTTCTTTCACTGAAAACAGATTGATATGTTACCTATGTCCCACTTTTTTGTCTTTATTTAGCTTTTTGGCAGACCAGTTTTCATTAAGGCAAGGCCTCCTGTCATCATTTGCTACTGAAGTGTATTTCTAATGTGGCATTGGTGGTAACGCAGCCCAAATTGGTTTTAATTTACCTTGTTCTGTTATATATTTTTACGCCTCCTCACTAACCCATTTTCCTTTGTAGAAAAAAAACAGATGTTTTACTTGAAAACATCTGTGAATCTATTCAGTTGTCTTGGTCATGGAAGATATTTAGAAAAAAAATGGTGGTGGAGTTCAAGTAGAATTTAAATGTAACATTCAGAAGAACTTTTTTCATTAACAGATAGACATGACATGGAAGTAAGAGAAAAGTTGTTTAATATCATTGCAATGTTTGCACTCTGTTAGGTCAGGCAAGCAGAGGGTTGTTATTTATTTGGCTTATTGGCTCACTGAAATGACTTACAATTTGATAATTAAAAAACACTTAAGCCATCTTCAGTGGAGGTTTTAGAGCAAGCACCCATTAAATAACTGTTTATCTGCTTTTAACGTGTATATTAACCCTTTAGATGCTGGAGTTGTTTTTTTGTTTGTTTTTAATATTCAATTTTGATGTCAAGATTTTAAAAAATTGTCTGTTTCATTCAGTTATGTTACTTGTCGCAATATTGTGACTCTAGTCCTTGATGGCAGGGTGCTTGTGCCAGTCTTGAAAGTCTTAAAAAGTATGGAGTTTTAAACACTGTTTTCCAGACCTTGAAAAGTCTGGAAATTTGTTTGAAAGTCTTAATATAGTACGGAAAAAAGTTTCTCCGATGGTTGAATTTTAGAGTATGCTCAAAGGCAAATAATCGTGTAAGATAAGTAAAGTAGAGAAAAAACTTGATTTGATTTCACTAACCGGTCAGTACTGGAATGATTCTAGTGAAACTGGGTTGTGTGATATCCATGCACTTTTGTGATTTTTATGTGTTTTTAAAACATTTCTGTCAGTAAAACATAATTTACTGTGAATAATGCATTTATACATTTATTAAAATTAACATTTCTTCTGCACACAATAGGTACAATCTCAATCAGAAAAGTAGGTACACAAGTATCAAAGTACATAAAGTCAGGGTGTTGGGGAAAAAATAGGAGTTTTGAAAAAGTCTGGAATTTTTATATGGATAGAGGGCAAGCACCCTGAAAGGGTTAATACAGTATTCTAAACCCTTGTGTGTCATCCAGATAACCGGGATCATTCACATGTCCTCTGCGTATATCTGTCTAAATAAGACTCTTAACCCATTTCACCCGTTCTGCACCTGTTGGTACTAAAGACTTATGGAAAAATCCATTTGAAAAGTAACTCAGTTGTAGTCATTTGTACTCTGGGTTGCAGTTCAGACATGCAGATGAACGGCTGACATGAACATAGAGGCTCCCTGACCAGTTAGACCTGCTCCACAACCACTTCCACTAAACTCTTTATTCAGTGCATACCAGACCTCTTTACTGTTTGTGACACATCACTGATCTTGACTGCCATGATAATCAATCTCTTGTAGACAGTCACGCACCTCTGTTTAATTTTGTTTTTGTTTTTACTGCATGGAAATTGCAATTACATCATTACAACCAAGTTGATTTTCCTGGTTTTGTGATAATCTGCTTATGCTATTAGCTGATTGCTTGTGAATCATGTGCCGTGTCTTGTTAATTAATGATTAACATTTCCAGGGATTAATTTTTGCAGTTGGTAGTGGTAGAAGTAGAAACAGATCATTTCACAGAACAAAGTTAATATTAAAAAGAATCTGACTGACTTAACTTCCTGAAAGCTGAACTACAACATACCATTGGTCATTAAATGGTATTATATGGCATGCTGTATTTACGTACACACTGTTGTTGTAATGTTTTCCCACATGTGGCGCCTTTCTGCTGTCAGTGTATAATTTATGAATTCTTTTGTGGGTGTACAAGTTACCACACACCCCAGGCAACAGGGCCAGCTTTACATTTACTGGCACAGCACTTTACAATCCTTTGAGTCTAAGACAAAAGAAAAGACCTACTTGACAGTAACTCAACAGCTCTATGAGCCTCAACACACATGCATGCACAAACATACAAACACACAAACACTATTCACTTCCCTCTGTGCTGCCATAACTTTTTATGGGATGGATCTAGTGAAGGCCAATTTGGTTGTGTCAACAGGGTCTGATTTCATGTCTACTGGCCTGCTTTTTTTTTTTTTTTTTTTTTCAGCATATTTTTTTCGGCCCTCACTTGCTCTTTTCCTCTACCCACCCCTTCCCCAATTGCATGTTCTCATTTTTTCCACTCTCTCTAGGGAAACAAGGCTTTCTTTTTATAAGAAGCAATGTGTGTGTGTGTGTGTATGCACGCACGTGGGTATGAGCAAGGGTAAAGAAAATTAAAAAAAAAAAAAAACATGCCAAATGTGTCAAATTCTATGACTTTGATCAATGTTGTTTTTGTGTATATGTCTTGATAGGATTATGTGAGCTCTAATAGTTTCTTAACCCTCTTGACCTTACTTGAAATGTTGCTTGTTTGAGAGTCTTTAGATCGCTGACAGGCTCACTGGGTCAGTCCAAGCCTCCAGCAGCAATGACAGAGATATTTCACTTGCATCCCAGTGGAGCACATTTAATAGTGAAGCCTTGTAAACCATGTGGGTTTTTTTTATTCATTCACATTAGGAGCGTACAGAGATTTATTTTCTGCTTGGGGGACTGCTGGGAGACATGCAGCTATGATAGTTTGTGCAGTCTCTGTCACTGATATCTTGATGATACAACAATGCATCTTAACTCCATATTCCAAGCAGGGGTATGTATTGGCAAAAACCTGGCGATACGATACAAATCATAATACTAGGATCATGATACAATATATCATGGTATATCATGATACTGTTAAAAAGGCAAATTTTTAAATTTGTTTTATTGCTTTTTAAAAAAATGATTTCCTGGAAGAATTTAATCACACCAGAAATATACACAAATACTAAACACATTTTTATTTGATCACAAGAGGATCTAATGCTATATCACAAAAAATTCCTCTGTTAAAACTTAAATTATATTTTACAGACATTACAGTTTAAGATCTTGCTCAAATGTTCATATTCTGTTAGTTCATAACTAACATCATTTTTGTGCAGTCCCAACAAAGGTACTAACATCTGCCTCTCTGAGACAGTAAAAAGTGCCTTTAGGATGCTTCAAATAACCATTATTTAATAAAACTGTGTTAAATTATTATAAATGAAATATAAAAAAAGAAAACTAAAAAAAAAAGAAGCTCTGCCATATCTGCATTTGAATAAATACCTAAAAATATTGATACAGTACTTTTTAATATCGATACAGTATTGTGAAATGAAGTACTGCGATATATTGCAGAATCGATATTTTCTTACACCCCTAATTCCAAGTGCACTACTCTATGCATTACTAGTCTAAGCTAGGCCACGTTATGGGCGCTCATATCAGACTGATGCCTTTTATGATTTCTTAATAACACAGGGTTTTATAATTGCTTTTCTGTCTGTAATTTAGCCTTGTAATACACTGATGACTTATCCAGAGTAAAGCCTGCTTCTTGCCTAATGTGTGAGGGATGATTCCACCACAACCCTATGCAGGACATGTGGGAAAAGAAACTGGATGGATGAAATACTAGACAGATAAGACACATAACCAGTGATATGGTTTGGTGATTAATCTACACTGATATGACCCCCGCCCCAAGTACTTGTCCCTGAAATTGCAGAGTTTTGGGGAAAAGCATTTCAGATGTTTATGGTTAGTTCAGCATTCAGTTCTACACCTATTTGTTACTTGTTATTTAGATGTTGTCTTGTTTAGATAATCAGACTCAGCTTTATTGTCACTCAATCAATGGTACGTGATACAACGAAATATAGTTACCAAGGTTTCGGTTTTGAAGATAAAAGGATAAAATATAAAATAAAAATATATAAAAGGGAAATAGGGTAGAATAAAAACTACCATAAAACATGCAAACAAAATAAAAAAAATAATAAAATAACTTCTTAATATGTACAAAATCTCACAGTGTGCAGCAGCTGTACAGTTTAAAGTGATGCAGTAATTATTCCCACGATGTAGATATTCAGGTCACTAGTTGAGTCAAACATTGTTCATTTTAGACCTGCATAATGTGTTTTCAGTGTCAGATATTTGGGGTAGAAGGTCAAGTACAATATCGGCTGATGAAGGAGCTGTCAGCTTTTTCTCTCTCCAAACTGTCTAGCTTTAAAAAATCCTCTCCCCCTATTATTGCGTTTATTTTGAAGTGTTGGATTTCATTAGTTAAATCCATTCCAAGATGTGTGAAAGGTTGACGACAGAGCCTTTTTCTGATTTGTTAACTCCTGCAGTCAGCCATAGGACCAGTGCTATTTTCACTCCTGTGTGCTGGCTACTGAGTAACCATACCATTGCTCAGAGGGCGGCTTAGTGACGACTCTTGAGACATCATTGTTAGTCATTGACTTCCCACTCATGTTGTCCTCTTGATCTTCAGGTGTCAAACCATCAAACATCCAGGCCTCGAGTCTGAATCTTTAGAACCCTGCCGCCTCCTACACAATGTAAAATCTGACCTACTCCATTTGTCAAGAATGATGTTCTGCTAAACTCTTAATCTACAGGAACAGACTTTATGCTTTCTTCTTCCCAAGAATCCAACATTTAGAGGACAAAATAAGCATTAAATTCAATCAGAGCTCAAAATAGCACCTAGTCTGCTTTTAAGGCCGGGGGAACATACAAGTGCATGTACAGGCATACATCATAGCGTGTGTTTTTCAGTCAGTGAAGATGTCAAAGTAATGACATTCAGTAATGTAAAGAAGGACATGAACATAAACAAAACTTGAATCATTTACTTCTTGTGAATGATGAATTACTGACACAAAGAGTGAGGTTCCAGTACATTCCTGTCCTGGGGATTCATGTACATATTTACATCCAGGATAAAGAAAAGGAGCATTTAGATAGAAATAACCTGACATACCATTTCACAGAGAATCAGAAATCAATTGTGAAGGTGAAATAAAATGAAGCAGCATTGATTATCTTAATACAACAAGGGACAAAACTTCAGTTTAAAACCCCTTATAGGGCACTCATAGAATTAGTCTGAAATTCTAAATTTCAACCTCAGTGTGTTATTGGAGGGCTTAACAAGACTTTATTACTTTTGTAATTTTTTTTCCAATTTTTTTTAATTATATAGAAAATCAAAGTCAATGAAGTTACCATATGTGGTTCCTTACCCTTAAGTGGCAAAAAAAAAAAAAAAAAAAAAATACAAGGTGTAAATATATAAAAAAAATACAAGAAAAACACATGTAAGGTGAAAGGAACATTGTATTGTAATGCTCTAAAAGTGATGTTCTACAACAATATTAGAGCTAATACAAACACCTGTCAACATGCGCATTATCCCTTTGAACATCATTACTTACATTAGTACCATTACTTCATGGTACCTAACAAAACAGGTACATTCACTGTTCATTTAACCTGAGATTGTCGCCTCACTGTAACTGTTACTGTGACTGTCTTGTAATAAATCTGAAATTACCAAAAATAGTCACTTGCCCGATTAATGGTTAAGTAACTTTACTTAACTTGAACTTATGTTCTGTGTGGAAATTGTTTGAGGAATTCTATAGGTTTTTATTGCTGCATTGAGAATTAGGATGTAAGCTAGTATGTCCTGCTCATCTGTGACGTAGTATTTTAGTGTAATAACATGAAAGGGCTCAGTATGTCTTTGTTTGCACAGCTCCTTTATACAACATGAAGCTTGACTTACTTCCCCTAAATGCAGAAATTGTCTCCCCCTGTAATCCTCACTATTAATGGAGTGATTTGCAAAGCCCTAAAAATGCAGAAAATCTTAATAAATATGTTTTTGTGTGGGACGTTTATAATAACACAGTTGAATGTACTTTCATAGATAAATGTATCTTTAACCATTAATGCAGTTTTCTGTTAAGATTAAGAGTCTACAAGGTCTACTCTTCAAACCACTTTAAGGGGAAGTATGTGAAACAGCACTGAACAAATCAGTCAGTGGAGCAATTTAGCTTAAATGAAGCAATTGGGTGGACACTTTTGCAAAATTTGTTTTTTATTTCCCTTTTTTAAATTAGGGGTAATTTTTTTTTTCAATTAACAAACAAAAAAACTTGTAAAGAAGCTTTTTAAGTCAAAATGCGAAGAAGAAAAGTGACGTAAAGGGGCTTCAAGGAAGTAATTTGTCTTCTGTGAGCATAATAAGTATGCATAATAGCATAATAAGTGGCCTTCACCTTCACACATTTTGCTGTACTAGATGGATTTAGGATTATGCATCAGAAATCCTGCTCTCTTGAAGCAGAATGCAGTCAAAGTTGTGAAGAATTTAATGAAAATTGTGGATCGGTCTTAAAGTTATGACTACAAACTAATGCCTCTCAAAAAATCTTCACAACAACTAGAGGTGCAGAAAGCAAGATTCTTATTAGATCCCACCCAAAAAGAATAAAATTTTTAATATCTGACAACTCTCAATGAAGTGTGTTGCTGCAAAATCTTCTTTGTTCCTAAAATTGCCTTTATTTTCCTTTTCTTGTCTTTTGTATCTGTTCTTTTTTTTTTGCTCTAGAATTTGATCCATGTGATTTTCAGTTTCTCTTCTACACACAGTGACAATGCCACCATGTTTCGTTGTTGCTTAGTGTTGGCAGGTAGTTTCCAAACTTGTGTCTTGGGCTGGAAAGTTCTACTTCCTCTGTCATTTGCATTTGAGCACCATGCTAGCCACTTCTTCCTTCTTTGTTTTAAGTGCAGAACTTGAGCAATCCAACTATAAGATGAGCGTGTGCCTTTGTGGAAGCTGACTCTAAGTGTGTGTCTGTGTTCCAGGAGGCTTCGGTGAGCGGTCACCATGGCACCCTTCCTGCGTATTGCCTTCAATGCTTATGATGTGGGCACTCTGCCTGCTTTATCTGACCCACCCATCTGTGCCATCAAGATGAAGGAGTCTGTCAACACAGGTATGTACAGATGCACATCAGTGTATTGAAGTCATATATTTAGACACAGGCCGGGCACATTGAGACTATGCAGCCCAGGTTTAATTAACAAGCATTTCTATTGTGCTGTACTGTGCTATTACTTAAAAAAAAAACCATTAAAAGGTTAATTCTTCAAGCTGATCCTAATATTTTCCTCACAGAACGAGGAAAAACTCTGGTCCAGAGAAAGCCCACCATGTATCCAGCCTGGAAATCCACTTTTGATGCTCACATCTATGAGGGGCGAGTCTTAGAGGTGGTGCTAATGCAGAACACAGAGGAGCCATTGGCCAAGGCTACAGTGGGCGTGTCTGTACTGGCAGAACGTTGTAAGAAGTCCAAAACCAGCGGACGTACCGAGTTCTGGGTGGACCTGCATCCTTCTGGGAAGGTCCAAATGGCAGTCCAGTTCTTTCTGGAGGATACTGATGGTAAATTTACTAATCTTACAAAAATGCTTACTTTGGCAAATAACTACTAAAACTAAAATAGGACAAAGAGACTTCACTCTCCTTCTCATTTCACAATATTAAACCAGCCAGATAATTTCCTCTGTTTTTCCAGTTTTTGCCGCTGTTTAATTTAAATATAGATAAAAGATGCTAACACACCCATTTTACCGTTGATGAAAATGTATCAGCTAACCTTCCCTAAGTTACAATAATTGTGTATCACTGTGAACAACTGAACTTTCTCCTAATGTTGCTGATATTTAATTTTATGGTAAAGCTGAGTGGAAGTTTTGACCATGATGGGAAAGATTAGTGACATGAGTGATGACTTTGGTTATTTTTACTCATCACTTTTGATGTTATAAAGACGAAAAAAGATGTAGAAATGCATCTGACAATGTGATTATTTTGTTAATTTTCAATTGTACCAGACGTTGCCGTACTTTTCTACTCCGTGGATAAAATATTAATGATCAGTGAGATTATTTGATTGTTATGGAACCAACAGTTTTTACAAAATAGTTGAGAAACTTCCCCCACAGGACTTTTTTCAATGAATTCATCTGCTTTCATCTGACCCTGTTCTCTGCATCTTCTACCTGCATGTTCTCTTCTATCACATCCATAGATCTCCTCTTTGCTCTTTCTCTTTGCCTCCTGCCTGGCACCTCAATCTTTATCATCCTTCCACTATTGTATTCACTATCCCTTCTCTGCACATGTTCAAACCATCTCAATCTGGCCTCTCGCACTTTGTCCCCAAACGTCCAACTGGAGCTGTCCCTCTGATGTGCTAGTTCCTAATCCTGTCCATCCTTGTCAGTCCCAAAGAAAATCTTGACATCTTCAGCTCTGTGTCTTGTCTTTTCAGTGTAGCCATGTCTAAACCATAACTCTTACAGATGCTCTTTTATCACTCATCATTCCTGACACTTTACCTTTCTGAATTCAACCTAATCTCTGCCTCTGTGGGAAAAAGTCAAGCCCCTGCCTGAATCTGCTGCAGAATTTAAGTGGTTTGTTCTCAGCCCATGCCCTACCCTTCCACAAAAATCCGTGTTGTAGCTAATACATAATCCTTTACAGACAGACAGGTGTGTGCGAGAGTGATCACATGCCATCCTTACTTACACTGGTCTGTGTGAAAAGTACTGTTCCCTGACCGGGAATCGAACCCGGGCCGCGGCGGTGAGAGCGCCGAATCCTAACCACTAGACCACCAGGGAGTGATGCAGGTTGCAGAAAAGGATAGTAGGCTGAACCGTCTTCAAGAAAGCACCCCCTCCCCCATGTTCTCTCTCTCAGCCCCCCTCCTTTCCCCTTTCTGTTGTAGCACTAACATGTAACGCCCTCTGCTGGCAACAGGAAGGCCTCCTCTGCTGTACGCTGCCGTGCTTTTTTCAACGTCCAACCACTGCACACCTGTTACTGTAGGCCTCATAAGCAGTGTGGAATTGCCTTTATGTGGACCCACTGTTCTATAATAAACTCTCTACCACCAGCTGTCAAGTGTTAATCTGCACGCTGGTTTATATCTCACACTGAGCGTGTCAGCTGAGTACAGGTGTAGTCTGAAGTAACTGTGTTTCAAGGACACCCAGGAATTTGGCCTAAGTCCTGATTGTACTTTGAACAAGGAAAAAAGATATGGAATACCACAAAGATGATTGTATGTGTTGGACACTTGAGACGAGAAATAGAACAGTCTGTTTCTCCTGATAATTTATATACCAGCTCTATATTTCTGTCAACATGCTAAACATTACATTACAAGGGAAAAAGAGAAGCTTGCGTAACAACGAGCTTAGATAAAGACAAGATTTGCTTGTTTTGTGGTCAGAAGATATTTCTTCTACTTCTTCTTCTTACCAAGAGAATTTTTCAACCAATTCTGAGAAATGTAATGCTTGAAATAGAAATGTTCAGAATTTAATCTACACTGGCCAGTACAGAACTGCTTTGTTAAAGTCAGAATTTATCATTTATATCATCTTGATTTTTTTCATCAGGAACATATTATGACTAGATGGAATTCACAGTGATATACACTATTGCCCATAAAGTTGGAATACGATATTTTACCACTTCTCATGAAATGATTGTGACATTGTGATTTATTCTTAATGGATAAAGTGTAACTGGGACTCAGTATTTAATCATTACACTTGGTCAAAGGTAAATACTGATCTGTAAGAAAAGGACTCAAAAGAAGAATGTGTCTGGAAACGAAATTATTCCATCTGTATGGGCAACAGTGTATTTCCTAAATGTATAGCTCCATTGCAAGTTTATTTTTTCAGCAGCTTTCTATGTTTTTGGGTTTTTTTTGCATTCAGACCCATGCTTATTTTTAGCTTCACTTTAAGATATCTTTGGCTTTTTTAAGACTTGAAATTCCTATTCTGTTGGCAGATAATTTTGCATATATATTGCAAGTAATATATCACGTGTTAAATTGATTTTTCTTGGTTTTGTCAGTTGTAACGCTCCTTTTTATGAGGGGATTTTAGAAGTGAATCATTAAAAAGGACCACCTCAACATCTTCAATAACAGCATACAGTGAGTAATCCAAAATAGCTTGATTAAAAAATCCTTTTGCTAAAACTATTAGCTGCCATAAGCTCATTTCAATTTCATTTTCACTGTTGGAGAAACAAGTGAAGCAGAGCAGTGCTGCCAACTTGAATTGGCAATTGGTGAGATTTACAAACCGGTGGTGTTCGTCGGGGTTGTGCGTGGGAGTCGCACGGTCAGGGTTCTCAGTTTAAAGTCGCGGAGGGCCAGAGTGTGTGTCTGTTATTATGAAAAGGCTCGGTCCCTCCATCAACCCCTTCCTACACACTCCACAGGTTTCCTGAAAAGCAGCCCAGAGTATTTTTAGGCATGTGTGAACAGCCTTCAGTGCTGTCTGCCTCCTCTGTCTGTCTTTCCCCTGCCCTCCCTTTTACTCCCTCTTTTCTTGGCATGGCTCACTGAAGCGCTGTCCAAACATAAACATCTGTCAGTGGAACAGCAAAGAGGAAATTAGTTTATCTCCCTCACCTAATCACTCTTCCCACTTTTCCCTGTCTATCAAATGTCTCTTTAAGGCAGCTCCTTTTTTGAGAAGTCCCACTATCTCACCCTCCCCGCCACCCACCCATCTACCCTCCTTATCTTTTGGTTCTCTTCCAGGCTTTCTCTCCTTTGTTTGCCTCTCTCACGCCTCTTCTACTGTCTTCTGTGTGTGACTTTTGACCCCACCTCGATGACTTCAGCTGGAGCCGGTTACCCGAGAGCGTGTTTTTCTGTTTACCCTTCATTTAACAGCAGCGCCTGTGGCTTTACTCCACTCCTTCTCTAAATACTCCTTGGCAGGTTTAGCTGTTCATTGATTTTATAACAAAATGCTTTAACAGGAAAGCTCATGAGTTTGATTTTCTTAAACATGTAATTATTAAAGAATACAAAATAGACAGAAATATAAATAGAAGTAGATTTGTAAATAGTACACTGTACAGCCCTTTTAGTCAATGTAACAAAAAGCCAAATAATGGTAAATATAACCCAAAATCTACCAATGGGATAAACATATTTTTCTTGATTATATTCCATAAAGCTACAAGTCTCACCAACCCACTGAACAATTAAATGGAAGTAAAAAAAGGCAACATTTAAGAATGTAGTTTCTTATTTTATCAAATATTTCCAACATTAACAGTTAACATCACTTTATTTTTTTTCTCTAGAATGAAATATGTCACTAAATGTGAGGGAAAATGAAACTGTAAACTATGTTATAGACTGACCTCTTAGTGAAATGCTGATTGACTAAGTTAAGTAACAATAACAATTGAAATCATTACCATCTTGTTATGTTTGAGAAATGCCTGCATAAAACACATACTTGGCATTTACAATAATATTGCATTTCTAAAGAAAAACATGCTTGAGATTATTTTTATTGGTAGAAAAAAAAAAAAGACTCATTTCCCAGAAACTGTCCTGTGCTTTCTTTACATGTTGTTTTTGCAGTGTTGGTTTGTAAACTGATCTCTTTCCTCAGTGGTGTCCAAACCTTCAGTGAAAGTTTCTCCTGAGGATGGACTCACGACCCTCAACAGGAGGAGAGGAGCTTTCAAACAGCCAAAGGTTCACGTCATCAAGAACCATGAGTTCACCGCCACCTTCTTCCATCAACCCACCTTCTGTTCTGTGTGCAAAGAGTTCCTCTGGTGAGATGAAACCCTGTTTTACACCACAGCTCTTGTTGCTGTGGCAGAGTTATTTCATATAAAAGTCTTAAAAGTCTTGAATTTACAAATCTGCATTTAATAAATTAAAAAAGTCTTTAAAAGGCATTTAATTTGCTATGCTAGGTCTTATGTTACGTTGCCATAAACTGCTATAAATGCGTTTAAATGTGTACTGGAAATGTCTAAGCTGCAAAGAGAGTAACATTAGTCTACTCAGTTCCACCCATTCCAACCCCACAATTTATATGAAAATTAAGAACAGATTATCACTTACTTTGTAGCCCCTGGTGAGAAATGACTCGGAATGGTGGAAATCAAGGTGTTGGAGTAAATAAATACATTTTCCTAAATTCTAGAAGTCACAAATTTTTACCAGTCTGGCTGTGAAATGGGCATTAAACTCTGCTCTAAGTAGTCTTTAAAAGGTCTGAAAAAGTCTGAAATTTAACTTATAGGAACCCTGAATATAGAATATCCTAATGTTTTGATGAATTGAAGGGAGGAACAGTTTCTATTAAATGGTTTTAAAGACCAAGTCGACGCATCCAAAGTTCCCTTAATGTAGGATGTGGGATCATAGTAGAGACAACAACAGGACTGCTGGACAAGTCACTGGGAAACCCCAAATAGTCTCTGCCTCCAAACTACAGCGTTATCTAACCTCTCTAGAGACGTCCAGCAGGAAATCCCATGTTTTCTCATGTTTTTGACTGGGCATTCAAGCATTTTTATGAAGTACTATCCCATAATCTAAACTGTAGAACATGAGTTCCACTCATGCTTGATACCAAATGGAAAATTCCAGACTAACTGGAGAAAAGTTTACTCAAAGTACAAACTTTTACCAACAGAAGCTACAGTACATCATTGTCCAAATAGAGACAATCAGCCTCGATCCTGGATGCAGTGCTCTAATATCAGTGACCACAATGTTTATGTCAAAGGAAATGGTTGATGCTCAGTAAAACCCTTTGACTCCATTCTTTTCTTCTATACAGGGGGCTAAACAAGCAAGGCTATAAGTGCAGACGTAAGTGTTTAACAGCCTTATAAAAATCCATTTGTATAGTAGTAGCAGCATAAGAAGAAAAAATAGGATTTCAAAGGAGTATAACACAGTATTTGGTTATTTTTGTCCCAGAATGCAATGCAGCAATCCACAAGAAATGCATTGAAATGATCATTGGCAGGTGTACTGGAACAGCAGCCAACAGTCGTGAAACAGTGGTGAGTAAAATGAATGTTCCTCATCAGCAAAATACAACTTAAATTTTACAATACCTAACTATTCTTCAGGACTTTGCTTCATATTCTGCTTTGTAATGGTATTGATTGATATAACTGTAGTTACAAAAATGTGTAACTTAAAATTAGTGGTTAATAAGTTTTTGTTCATTAAGTCATGATTTCAATCCTCAAAATCAATGATGCCAGTGAAGTAATGAAACTAACAGACTGTAGGTCCACCGGAGTCTATTTTAATTATCAGTAGCAGATTTCTGTGGCTTTAATGGGTTTCTTTGTGTTTGTAGTTCCAGAAAGAGCGCTTCAATATTGATATGCCCCATCGCTTCAAGTACTATAACTACAAGAGTCCCACCTTCTGTGACCACTGTGGCAGTCTACTCTGGGGTCTTTATAGACAAGGCCTTAAATGTGAAGGTGAATCTAATGTGGCTGCTGTTGTATTGTTTTTAACTCTGATCTAAAATATCTACCCATCTGTTATCTTGTAGTATGCTTATCTATTTTTCACACATTTTACCAGACTGTACCATGAATGTACATAGTTACTGTCAGAAGAAAGTGGCCAATCTGTGTGGAATCAACCAGAAACTACTGGCAGAAGCTCTGTCACAAGTCTCTCAGGTTTGATTTTGATAATTGTGTTTACTGTTTGTTTATGTAGAATTAATTCATTCACTCACTCATTCAGCATGTGATTTATTATAGGTTGCATTTTTAAAGAGTTACTTTTATTCTTTCCAGAAATCTATCAAGAAGTCTGATAACTCCAACGCAGCTGATATTGGAATCTACCAAGACATCAAAAGTGCAACAGCAGACCCTGGTGGTAAGTTCTGTTCACTGTCTCACACACAAATCTGTTTGATGTAAATCAAATGTAAAAGTTTAGATGGGTGTGGGATTGTTGTTTTGAGTCTACAATACTTAATTTACCTTGTCAAATCTTTTTGCGTCAATATGCTACTTTGCATGAATTTTTGCATTCAGTTTTGCATATTAATTTACACTTCTAGCAGATGCCAAAAGTCGTGAGGGCCCGAGCTCAGCTCCAGCCATACCTTCAGCTTCCAGGATACGTCTCACAATCAACCACCTGGTGTTCCACAAGGTGCTGGGAAAAGGCAGCTTTGGCAAGGTATGCATCATGGTCACTTTGATGAAAAAACATTAGATTTAACAGTACATGTGAATATAAAAACAACAGGAAAACATATCTTGTGATGTTTTTTTTTTATTTATTTTTTTTTTACTATGGCCCTGATCACTAGGTGCTGCTGGCAGAGTTGAAGGGACAGGGTCAGTACTTTGCCGTGAAGGTCCTAAAGAAAGATGTAGTTCTCATGGATGACGACGTGGAGTGTACCATGGTGGAGAAGAGAGTCCTGGCCCTGGCCTGGGAGAACCCCTTCCTCACACACCTGTACTCCACATTTCAGTCTAAAGTAAGCACACACAAACACAAATGTCTTCACTTTGGGATTATTCCTGGGCATATAAAGATCCCATCCCACTCATTCATGCATTGTTCATTTCCCTGTGGCAGTGAACTGACAGTCATGTGTTGTTTACACAGGAGCATCTCTTCTTTGTCATGGAGTACCTGAACGGAGGTGATTTGATGTTTCACATTCAAGACAAAGGTCGCTTCGATCTCAACAGGGCCACGTAAGTGTTGCAATGTACAAAACACTTATAGAAACTCCCTTTTACATTTCTCGCTGTAATCATCTGTAACCCTGGTTTTTAATAGTTGTGTTAGTGTTTAATTAGTTTGCAAATTTTAAACTTCAGATTCTACGCTGCTGAGATAATAGTGGGACTGCAGTTCCTCCACTCAAAAGGAATCATCTATCGGTAAGACCTAACAGGCAAATGAATTCTCAGTACTCAGTGGGGTGGACTGAAACTGAATCTCCATTTCTGCTTCACTCTACAGTTCTTCAAACAGAATATACTTCAGCAGATCTGCTTGTTAATTTTGTATATCTCTTTGTTTTCCTCCTCAGAGATCTAAAACTAGACAATGTGATGCTGGACAAGGAAGGACACATAAAAATTGCAGACTTTGGCATGTGTAAAGAGAATGTGTTTGGAGAGGCCAGAGCCACCACATTTTGTGGGACACCAGACTACATCGCACCAGAGGTTAGATAAAGGGCCTGGTTTATAGCACACTATGTGTTTTCAATGCATTTTGAATGCAGTTAAACCTAAAATTATAATTTCCTACACATATTAACTATCTTGCTCCCTTAGTCATGCATTTGATCATTCTTTTAGTATTTAGTCATTCTGAAAATGACCCTCAATCAGGTCATTCATTTATCTGTCCTCAGCTGTCCTGTATGTTCTTTTTCTTTTTTTTTTACTTTATTTTTATTGTTGTTTTGGATGTTGTACAATACAAAAATCAGGGACATTTGGGATACATTGACCTTAAAAAACCTTTGTGACTAACAATTGGTTTTAGTAATTTGACATTGAAATGAAAATTGTCCATTTCTCCCATTTATCATGATGCTGCTCTTCTTGAGTCCTCAATTTATGAGTCAGACCCTCCATCTCAAATATTTCATTCACAGTTTGTAGCCAGTCATTAGTTGTAGGTGGTTCTAATCTGCACCATTTTTGGTAATAGCCTTTTTACAGGCTGCTAATAGTATTTTAAACAAATATCTATCATTTTTAATTACCTAATTACCAATAATATATCTGAAATATATCACCAAACATGTTTTAGGGATTGCATAACCCAGTATCTTAACAACTGTTGAATATACATTATCCCAAAATGATGCAAGTTTAAGACATAACCAAAAGACATGTACATGATTTACATTGACATCTCCACATTCTCTCCAACAAGGTTGAACTCTGGACACATATTTAACTGTAATTTTAGGTCATACAAAAAAATCAAATTACATTTTTCCAGCAATGTTCTCTCCATATTCTTGAAGAAGTGGTTGACTGTTGAATTCTCCAGATATTTACCCATTCCTCCTCTGAGACAGCAATTCCTAGTTCTTTTGCCCATTTCTCAGTATGTTCTTTTTCATTACATTTTTTTAAAATCTAAATAAGCTTTGTAAACTGCTTCTCATTCCAGATCCTGTTGGGGCAGAAGTACACCTTCTCAGTGGACTGGTGGTCTTTTGGTGTGCTGGTGTATGAGATGCTGATTGGTCAGTCACCTTTCCAAGGTGACGATGAAGACGAGCTGTTTGAGTCCATCAGGTCGGACACTCCTCACTATCCACGGTGGATCACGAAGGAGTCCAAGAACCTGATTGAACTGGTAAAATAGCAGATGCTTTAATAAATCGGCACGCTATACAGGTGGATACAACATTTCCATATGGCTTACATTCATTAACATGTTTTAATCTGCATGTGTCTCCATCATTGTTGTAGCTGTTTGAGCGAGATCCCAGTCGCAGGTTGGGCGTGGTGGGAGACATCCGTGCACACCCGTTCTTCAAAACTATCAACTGGTCAGCACTGGAGAAGAGAGAAGTGGAGCCCCCTTTCAAGCCCAAAGTGGTATGGAGCTATCATTTTCTAAACAAACCATATTACTGTATATTTTTAAAGCCTTGTGATTGCAACCTAACTGACATCCATGACCTACCAACCACAGAAATCTTCCAACGACTGCAGCAACTTCGACAGGGAGTTCCTGAATGAGAAGCCACGCCTCTCCCATGCAGACAAAACCCTCATTGAGTCCATGGACCAGACAGCATTTGCCGGCTTTTCCTTTGTCAACCCCAAACTTGAACACATGATAAGCAAATGAAAAGACAAAGTGACTTCTGTGAATGCAGTCGTAGACCAGCACACCAAAAAAGGCTCTTCATTTTGTGTATATATGAGCTAAATTCAACTGGATGGGGGGAAAAAAAACATAAAAAGATTTGGATTTGACATCTTTACTTCCTCTCTAAAAAAGAGGATGAGATTAAATTATACCAATGTTGTCTGAGATGTCTAAAGCAATGATCCTGTATACATGGATGTAAAAAATACCAGGAATTAAGGGAGATACTAAAGGAACCAGTGTTACCATAATCAATGCTGGGGAGGATTAGTCCATCTACATTCTGTTTTAGCTTTTTTTACTTTTCTCTTGTGTTTTCTAGTGATTGCACATCGGATCTAGATGAATCATTCATTGTACTGTATGTAAAAGTTTAAAACTGCAGGCACCAACATGACACGACATCGTTTAATGAGTTCAGTGGTACAAATTCACTCTCACCCTCTATGCTGTGCCACCTCCACTTACATGCAAAATGTGTAGGTATGTGCAGGTACTTTTTTTTTTTTTTTTTTTAGCTGTGCAGGGTGCTGCTGTAATTGGTAACACTGTTTCTATGAATGAAAGATATAAACCATAGAAAGATACTAGAGCCAAGTACCTACCCTCTGTAAAATCTTTTTTTTTTTTTTTTTTTTTTTTTTAATTAAGGCAGGTTTCTACATGATTGTCATCGTGATTTTTCTGTGCACCACCAGTATCAAATTGCATACTGTACACAAGCATATTGCATGAAATCAGTCATTATGTAATTTTCTGATGCCACAGTTATTCTGTAGAGTCATCAAACTGGAAAAGAGTTGCAGCAGTGGCATGGTACTACACCTGTACATCTGAATGTGTGGAAGGATGTGTTATTTTGTGTGGGAGAGGTATTTTACTGTAAGTGTAGGGGCTCTGAAATATATTACTTGAATGTAGGAATTTAACCTGAAAATAATAGAGCTGTATATGGAAATTAATATGTATATTACCATTTACTGTCTGTTAGTTATGGGTATACTTTTTTTTACTCTCCTCATCTTTTACATGTGATTATGAATAAATGCACTGTAAATTTAACTCCTGTTCGCTTGTAACATGTCATTTACATTGGGTGTAAACTTGTGTACAATTATACCATAGTAATAACTTTAATAACTTCTGCTGATATGGTTTTCTTGTGTTTTTAGATGTCTACATAATATTTCACAATGTGTAAGTCGCACTGGAGCAATTTCAAATCCTATTGGGAATTGGTTTCAAATAATGCTTATCAGACTGTGCTGCCATCTAGTGGTCAGGTGTTATGATAGCAAAACTCTTTTGGCTGTGTGGACGAGAGGAGAGAAGACATTCCTGCAGTGCGCACGGCTTAATGACCTGTCCTCGTCCTCTGTCCCCCTGTCACATCCATCCGTGTGCTGCATTATCTGGACAGTAAACACATCCTAAATAAAGGGCTCAACAAGCCGCAGCCACAGTGAGCGGCGATCTTCAGCATTGTTGGAGAAATTTGCCTTCTTGCAAAACAACCGTCTAGTCCATTGCAGCATTAAAGTTATAGACCCTTATAGAAAAAAATAAAAAATAAACCCTCATATTCGGATTAAATAGCCCAATCGGACATGACAATAATAAAGACAGATTTTTTTAAGGGCAAACCTAATTTCTAACAACAGCTTTACAGTGTTTTTCATAAAAGCTTCATGGAACGAGCACCTATACACTTTAATAAAAACGACTGAATGAATTTTAAGTAAATGCCTGCCCCCTTTTGATTTATTCATGGCTCTCCGATTGTTTCACTGTTGAGGCAAGATCCGATCGCTTGTCTGTAGCTCACATTTATTGTTCTGTTTCCACCTCAGCGCAGGCAAAACGTGCTTATTTTGCTCTCGTTGATATCTTTTGTTATAATAGGCATTCGAAGGGCTGGTCCATTGTGGAGGATTATGTGAGGCAGTTGCTTACATAGTCCAAATAAGCGATAAAAACCTGTTTTTTGACAACGGATTAGGCTTGAAGGCTGCCACAAGCGCTTTCTAAAACGAGAAATGCACTAATTTAATAGAGAATGCGCGTTTTAAATGTGGACTACATGCACTTTGTACAAACACTGTCAGGCAGCGCATATATTTCCAGTAGTTTCTCCCGCCCTCTCTCCAAAAAAAAAAAAAAAAAAAAAAAAAAAAAAACACGACTTGTTATCCTTGTGCAGCAAAAGTGCCGTCAACGCAGACAGAGATTTTTCCCCAGTCATTGTGATAGCGCGTTGTTGTTATTTATTTAAAAAGTAGTCACACGTTCAGTCTTTTATTGTGTATTACTGTGATATTTTATTTACTTAAACATTGCATTGAAGGGAAATAAAGAAACCGGAGGTCATTTTCAATAACACGATCCAAAGGCTACTTCATCGTGTAATTATTGCTTTTTGGGAGCAAAATACTGCACTTATCGAAAGTAGGTCGATTATATGTGCAATTAATTCCAGCTCAACCATTAACTAAGTGTTGATTCCGCTGGGGATAAACCCTTTAACGACTTATCAGGTTAACCCTCTCGCTTTGGAAGAATTAATAAAAAACGGAAGCCATTCATGTTTTTTTTAAATGTCTTGTGTGTGTGTGTTATAGATTTAGGCTTGATTTTTTTTTGGATGTGTGATATTTTATTGTGTGTGAAGATGGAAGTCAGTGTGATGTAGCCGGGCTCAGAGGCATATAGGCGGCAGAACATGCGCAGTGGCCACTTGTGCCATATTGGAATGAGGTCGTGAACGAGAAGTGCGTCAAGCGAGCGTGACGTCGCGAGAGCAAACCCGGAAGTGCTGCGAATTTGCCCTTAACGTAAAAAGTTCCGCCGTTGCTTAGGCGACTGGCGTAACGTCGGCGCTGTAACGCTTGGGTTTTATTGTGAAACGACCGACCGGGACCGACTGTTTTCATTCTCGCTGGCTTTTCGTAGCTGTACGCGAGCAGGCGGAGAGGAACGGCATCTAAAAAGCGACTTGGAAAAACTACTTAACGGTAAGAGGCGAATTTTGCGACTAAATATTCACGTACTGCATGCTGTTTGGCACAGATTCCTAAGTGTGTTTCGCGCCGTGGTGGCACATTCGTCTTTTTTCCCGTCTCTCAAAAAGATGAGTCGGGTGTCGAGTGTAAAGCGCCCTTATTGCTCGTCAGCCTGCTCTTATTCCTCAAGCCGTGACGTTCAGTAACTTGACTCGGACACAGGCGATTTTACCATGTGTCCAATGAGTCCCACACGGCCGTTATCCATCAAGGACCGCATGCTGATTCATTAGACAGCATCTAAATAATTGTCTCAGTCGGTTATTTCTCGTGTTCTCGCCTGTGTGAAAGTTGGACCCACGGCTCTGTAGTCTCTCTCTCTCTCTCTCTCTCTCGCTCTCTCTCTCTCGCTCTCTCCCTTTGCAAAAGCCATTGCGTTAATGGCCCATCTCTGTTTCTGAACGCTGCGGTTGAGTCAGTTGAAAGCAGCGCAGTCTTTAGCCAGTTACCGTCTACGAGATGTGTTCAGATACCCTCTGAATAACTAGTATATTTATGATGTCGAAGTCTTACATAATATAGGTTGTGTATTTACGACCTCAGACGATTTTCTACGCCAAACAAGCTAAATAAACTCCACCGTGTGTAAATGCAGGAGCTGGTTGTGCTGAGAACAAGGTTGTCATTTTGTTGACATTTCCCACTTTGACTTATTACAACCTATTTTCCTCCAGGCTCTTAACTTCCCTATTGTGCAACTTGAGTGATCTGCTGGCAGCGCTGCTCCAGTTGACGTGCCGCTATGCAATGGCAACAAGCAGCAACGTTGCATCCGATCGCAGCAATTGAATGAAACAGCGTCGGGTTTATATATTATTGCTGTCGTGTTTTCCAAAATGTAGATTTCTCTTCTCAGTTGTTATGTTATAGCCGATCCATACAGTTGACAATGATTTGAGATCGGTTCGACAGAGCATATTTATTTAGCGTCGGTGCTACTTTGTTGGCAACCATAATATCCGTAAATACCGTTTTATATATGCAAAATACAGGTAGAGTAGAATAATCACCACCTCTAGGCTTTAAAAGAGGTGTGCTGTAGATTTATTCATAAACTGTGCTGTTGTTATCAGCACTGGCATTTAGAATGACCAATTTTGTAAGATTATTTCACAAAAAAATGAATCTTTTTCACTTGAGTCACTTACGTCTCCTTGTGTTGGCCATGCATCCAAATGGCTTTGGTGTTCCATTGTCCTATTTTGTCAGTTTACTCTCACGTTTCTGTCTTAACACTAAGCCAGTGGCAGTGATGGGAATACATGTCATGTTTAACAAGTTCAGCAACACCAAATATTTCCAAAAATGATGCCTGGGTGAACCGTACTTCAATTTACAGGACTTTCTTCCAAAAAAAAGTAGCCCCTTTAGACCTTTCAGTGTGTGGTCTGAGATGTGAGCATTTTTTTAATTAGATGGATGATTTCTAAGAAGATGTATTGCATTTTAATTGTGAAAACTAGTAGGACTAGTAGTTGCTATGATTCTCTTTGGTGGAGGTAGAAATCTTAGTTAAAATGTCAGGAAACCTGGCAATATAACTTCAAAACTATGTTAGACATCATTACACTTGACCCTGACCCTTTAAATTATGTAGGAAATACAGATATACATTAAAACACAAATAATGTCAAGAAATAAAGCTCTGTGATATAATGATGCATAGAGTGTGTTGACAGAAAAATGTATATAATTTCACACTGTGCTCTGCTGTTTATGTAATGATACAAATCACACTCTTTACAGCAGTATTTGTATCATTTTAGTGCTTTTTTTGTTCTATATGGCATAGATGCAGACAGGAAATGTGCATGTAAATGCAACTGAACATTTATATGGAAGTTCTAAATAAAAAAGAAAGTGGTGGATGTTGCTAAGCATTTTCTTGCTTGAATTTCTAGAACAGTTACCTTATGATTTGATTTTGATTTGATATAAAGAGTTATACCTCATCACCAACCTACCAAGATGAATACGTCTTTTTCCAAGGGCAGGTTTTGTTTATATCATAAAGTGATTACTTAAATGTTATGTCATGCATTGGTAGTCATTGAGTTTCCATTAATAAGTGTTGCAGGAAGTTTTTTAGCAACTGTTGTCATTTTTTGAACATTTCCTTTAATTTTATTTCCAAATTAAGTCATACATTATTTATATATTTTGTGTAATTTTGTCCATTCATGTTTGCTGCAAAAACATCAGGTGTCTTTAGATATACTCTTTTAATAAGTAGGATTCAGTAAGTGCCTATGAAGAGGATGTAGGGAGCATTTTGGTTGTGTGTGTTCATGTGGGTGTGTGGATTTGGCGCTTTCTCTTTCAGGTTCAGTCAGACTCTGGTGTGGTGCAGAGCGATTCATGCAGTATGTGAGTAGCTGTGGTCCACACAGACTATTTGCTATGTATGAAACAGGGGAAGTTGCTTTTCTTCCTCTGTGCATGTTCGTGACTGGGTTGTACTTTTCTCCTGGGTTAAGTGCTGCAGAAACCTTCAGCTGACGCAGTCAAACAATTTAGAGAAACATTTCAAAAGTTGTCCTTGGATATTTAAAAATATTTTTGAGGAATTTTGCAATCAGCGGACTATTTTAACAGTTCTCTTGGAGACATTTTTAAGAAAAGTGGTTGCAGTGATTTTATGTTTAGTTGCAAAATAAGAATGAAATGGAATAAAAACATGTGGGCTAGTAGAAAGTCCCAGGAGTTGTCTACAGAGAAGAAGAATAGAGTTGAAGCACTGACATAAATGATCTGTTTTAAAAGATCTCACCATCTGGGCTTAGAATAGAAACTCTTAACTTTATTCTGTCTAGTTTGTCCTTCGACTTCTGTTTCCACTGCTCTTTTTTCCATGTCAGGAGTGTGACCCCTATGGACAATGAAGCCCTCTGGTGTGTATGTATATGTTTTAGGGTGGGGGAGAATGACAGAGGGAGTCTGGGGCAGGGTCGCGGGTGAAAGGCGGCGCAGATCCTGGTGGAGCACAGGGTCGCAGTGGCAGCCCAGCGGTCGGGAGGGGGTAGTTTCTGATGGTGGCCCCGGATTTAATAGAGACATCAGACTTGACAAAGACAGGCTTGACAGGCAGGCTGAATGGAGCGGCCTCAGCCTCAGCATCCCATACACCACGCTCGGCACCGTCGTCACACCCTGTGTTCCCTTCTCTTTCATTCATGGCATCTCTCTTGTTGCATTAAATTAATTCATCTGCATTTCACAGAGCTGTGGTATCAATTTGGTGTGTCAAAGCTGATGTGTGTGACATTCAAAACTTGGAAGCATTTCACCCTAACAGGTTTGAAGTGTTAGTTCACCATTTTTAGGAACTTATCCTAAATGAGTTTCACAAGTCTGAGGTGGTGTGTTTGGCTGCATAGTTTAATATATTTCCTGATCACAAACCATCTGCTGTGTTAGTTTGGTGGTAGCCTGTGCCATCTTAATGAATTTCAAATATGCAGGATGCCATTTACAATTGAATTATCCGCTTTCCTTGTTTCATGTTAAGTGCAGAAACAGATAGTAGTATTTATGCTGCAGAAGTCGACTGATAGTGGTTTTTTAAAGGCCGATATAATAATAACCATCCGTACTGACAGACTTTTTTTAAAAACTGGAGTCAAAGTAATAAATAAATACCTTTTTAAATATCTCTGAATAAATTAACATAACCCTGTAAATGTAGTGTTTTTTTGTTTGTTTGTTTGCTTTCATTGTCCCTCAAAGTCACAAGACCATTATTTGAGCTATGTTCTACAGATACTGATAATTAGGAAATGTATTTATCAGCGTTTCTCTGTTACATAGTTGCAAAACCAAGGATTTGATTTTTAAACAGATGTATTACCAAGGTCCTTGTTTTTCAGATGAATCCACAAACATCCAAATGAATGTGATTTTGATCTTGCAGATGAGTCAGCAAATGCCAGCTGTTAAATTTTCATCTGAAATGCTCTACCTATTGTTTGCCGCCTATTTTACCAGCTGGTTATTGTCGTGATTGTTCTATTTTTAATTGTTTACTTGTAGCAGTTAGATGGCTGTACCTTCAGCTTATACACTGCTTGTTGATAGATATTGCCAGTTATAGCTGCTAACTAGTAAGTTTTGATCACTGTTTCCATTTGTAGATGTAACTTCTTGCTAATACAGTTTGGTTTGCAAGCTTCTGAGCTTATTACTTATCTCAGTGGCCATGGTATTAGTAAAAGCAGCCATGGGTTAACAGATTACTGAGTAATGCGTCTTAACATGTACGCAGTGACATGATTAACCGTAGCCACTGTATCATGCCCTTCATATGACTGTGAGGATGCTGGTTGAGTGTAACAGTTGCACTTTGTTTTCCTTCCTATCTCCCTTTCTGTGTTTGTTTTTTTCTTATTTTCCCTGAGTTTTAGACCAGTGCTCATTCGGTTACTTTCTCTTGATAATAATCCTCCTCCTCTGTTCCTCCGCAGAGCTCCTAGTTTTGGCCTTGAGGGGGCACCAGCATGAGTCAGGAGTCACTGGAGTCTGGTAAGAAGTATTCTGTGAGCAGCTGCATGAAATTAGTAAAATGCTGGAAAGCAGGTTGGAGAAGACAAATGTGTTAAGTTGAGCGTCTGTCTGTGTGTGTGTTCCAGATGGAGACTCCACTCAGGATGTGTCTGACTTTAACTGGGATGATTACCTGGAGGAGACTGGCGCTGTGTCTGTGCCCCATCACGCCTTCAAACATGTATGTTCTGACAACCAATTCACACTTATCTTATTTCATTATTCAGAGTAGTCTGTATAATATACCAGCAGTTTGTAATTAATGATTGTGTGTACATGCATGAGTTTTCAAGTTTCCAAAAAAGATGTTGTTCCTACTAAGCTGTTTACCTGGGTAATGAATAACTGAATATGAAATTAAATCATTATGCTTTGGGCTTGTCTTTTATCATAACCCTAGCCCTGCTAACTGTTGTCTAATTTGTTTGTGTACAATGCACAAGAATTGACCATAGACAGGTGAGAGGCCATGTGTCACCACATGTGGTCAAAAGCAAATAGAAGACACATTTACAGTAAATACAGTACATGTCCAAAAACATGAATGACCTCAGCAAATCACACGTCTTAGTCATAGAATTCTACATTGAAATTAACCTTCTGTCTACACTGAATGTGTAACATATGCAGAGAGTTTACTGCAACATTATGTAGCCACTTAAATTAAAGTTTATTAACCAGATGAGGAAGCATCACATAAGTGATGTGTGTGCATATGCAAACCTATAAATAGACCAGTCTTCTATGTATGGTTTTGTATGAAGTTCATGTACCTGTCATAAAATGTCTATTATTTTTAATTAAATGATACACAGGACATGTCTAGCTTATTGGCAGTTTGATTTTCAGAGTGTAGTCTGTATTGTTTCCTGGCACCTGTATCCATTTTTCAAAAACATTAAAAAAAACAGCAGAATGAATGACAACAACATGATGATTAAAGCAATTAAAAAATGAGTGATCACAGCCTATTTTGACACTCTCACCCATTCTTGATTAGTAACTTTATCCCTAACAGAGTCTAATGTAGTCACCAGCTGTGAATTCACCCACATTATACAATATCCAAGAAAAATAAAAGTTTCATGGTACAACATTTGGAGACATGAGGTAGATTATTTCTAAAGGCGGACCCAGTCCTAATTTATCTCTCTTATTTTGCCTGTGACTCAACCCTTCACTCTCCATGCACAGCAAGTGTAGCTTTTTTTTAAAGAAACATTCTGCAGAGCATCAGCTCTGTGAAGAATCCACATACATTACATTTTCAGTGAAGGCAAACATTAAGGCCTAAAGAAGAATTTTCCAAATCCAATTTCAGAATATTGCCATATTCTGAATAGTGAGAATGTCAGTAACTAAACTTCTGTGCTGAGCCTTGACTGTTTACTGCATTTGCTGGTTATTTTGAAACAAAGTTCAATCTGAAAGTACCACTAGAATATTTGAGTTTTGTGTAATGTCTAAGTCAGTTACTAAGAAACAGCATCATCCAGAAGTACTTGCATAACATCAACATGTGACTGAAGTTATTGGATTCATATACACCCATGTATCTGTGCTGGTCACAGGTGGACCAGGGTCTGCAGACAGGACTATCTCCAGGCATGAAGCTGGAGGTGTTTGTTCGCTCTGAGGCTGACAGTCCTTACTGGGTGGCGACCATCATCACCACATGTGGTCAGCTGCTGTTACTTCGATATGAAGGTTACCAGGATGACAGGCGTGCTGACTTTTGGTGTGACATCATGACGGCAGACCTGCACCCTCTGGGCTGGAGCCGCCAGCATGGAAAGACCATGAGAGCCCCTGAGGGTGAGTTAAGTTAAGGTTTAAGTTGGCATGGGCGAGATACATTGTTGGTTGCAGAGGATCAACAAACACCAGCCAAGAAAAGCTGGTCTGATGATAAATATTAAAGCATTAAAACTTTGACCTGAAGGACAGGCATGCTGTAAATGCACTCTGCAGTGCAGTGGGATCCCTGCTGCTATTCAGGCTGACAAAATGCTATTCGATGATGGAAACGTAACTAAGAAAATGCGCTTTTGTTCAGCACAGCAAGGATGTTTCTGTTCACTGTGATACCATGGCTGCCCACAGGTTAAGCACTTGCTCTGTTTCTCTGCTGTTTTTCTTTTATTTGAAAAGGGAAGCTGTTTTCCTTTTCGTGTCTTCTTCTTAATCTTGTAGGAACTAGCATTGCATCTATGCTATACAGACACACAATTTACAAAACATTACATATGAACCATTTATGATAGCGATAGAATTTAATGTGATGGGAAATTTTCCCAGCTTTCCAAGAGAACTTGACTGGTGCCTTTACAACAATACAATTTACATTTCATTCAGTCATAATATATGCAATTTGTCTTGAGTTGATAGGAGAGCACAAAACAAATGAAACATGATAAACACGTCAAAAAGTTGCCAGACTGGTTTTAGGTATTATTGTACACTATTATTTTATTTCATTTTTTAATGTTTTTTTTTTTTTTTTTTTTGACAGAAGTTGAATATTTTCCAGTGCTTAAATTTCTGCAAGAGTCTATGTCATCAAATACTTTATTTTAGACATTTGTCTAATTTAAATGCTGATATTTATTACACCATGAGTGTAATATTTATCCTTGAGTGCTAAAGTGTGCCTTGCGGTGTGATAGTCAAGAGCTTAGGGCACTTTCACACTTACCTTGTTTAGTTTAGACTTTCAGAGTTCTAAGTGTGATCCAAATTAAATTTGCAGGAACAAAGCTTCACCTAGATCATACTACAAAGAGGTTGTCTTTTTGGACTGTTCACACTCCTAAATACAACTTCTCACACTTTTATTTAGAAATATGAAACTAACAAATGTAATTCATGATGAAGGAAGAGTATGTTCCCCTGAATCATATAATGTGCAATATATAATACTGACCAAAAGAATAAGCTCAGAAAAAAAGCACAAAATATACAGTATTAAAAACCAAGCAGCTATTAAATATAATTGTAGCTACATTAGATATTAGAAAACTCAGAAGATTTTATGCTAAACATAAAATACAATAACGTGTTCCTTTTCTGAATATTATGGCAGAAAAGCCACCTGCTCAGTTGTTTAATCAACTCTATGCTGTGTGTGTGATTTGTCTCAGGTGTGCGTGAGAGGCATCAGGACTGGGAGGCTTTGCTGGAAAAGGCCCTGGCTGAGGAGTGCAGTGCTCCTGCCAGCCTGCTGGAATTGGTAAGGCAGGAAAAACGGAGCAGCTGTCCTTTTTTACAAACTACTCACACCCAGGGCGGGGCGTCAACAGTCTGTCTCTCAACAGCTCTGTGTGCGCCAGCGACCGCCCTCTGTATCAGTACTGATTTGATAAATCTGACACTTTTAAAAGATAAAACTGCTGAGGTTGTTACAGTAAAGTTATAGTTCATGTGCTGCAGCAACTTTGGTAAACACAGCTGACATGAGGAAGCGCTGCCATGTTTTAGCCTTAGGCGATCAGAATTGTGTAGTCTTGGCACACACATAGAAGCAGTTTGATTGTAATGTTTTGCTGTGTTGTACTATTGTCATGCTCTCATAATAGTGCAAATTTAAAACTCCCAAGTACTCAACTGTAGTTCACGAAGATCAATGTATGTTTACACTGTTACATTTGCACATTTTATGCTACTTTTATATTCTTAACTCTATCTACCCTTTCATACAGTCTATCTCTAATTTGCACATATTTTGATTGCACACTACTTTATATCTTATATTTTTCAAAAATATGTCTGTATCTTGTTGTGTTCTTTAAATGTAAGTGCACTGTCACTGGCAGAGACTACCTGCAATTTTGTTGCACAACTGGTATAATGACAATAAAGCCTATTTTATTCTATTCTATTACACACTCTGAAATGAAAAATGAGTGAAAAAGCTTTATACTTAAAATGTCCACCAGAATAGGTGTTAGATTTAGCTAAAAAAGGTTTATTTGCATACATACCCTGTGTGGAGCCCCAAGTCCACCAGCATAAAGCTATGAGATGTTGTTTACTGCTCCAAGGCTATGCTGTTAAAGTGAATTCACTCCATGAACAGCCTGTGAAATTCTTTAGAGACAAAGCTAACTAGCTTTCAGTGACCGTGCTTCATTTCTGCCACTTAGTCACGCAGCGCATTCTCTCCCCATATAAATTCCTTGCCTTGCCTAGGCGTGTTGTCATTTGTATTTGTGTAAGTGTGTGTGCTATCAGCTTCTCACTTACCGCCACCCGCTCCCTGCAGCCCCTGCGTGGTCGGGACCCGGTGGAGCTTCTGT
This sequence comes from Apogon hyalosoma, assembly GCA_037367295.1. NCBI lineage: Eukaryota > Metazoa > Chordata > Actinopteri > Kurtiformes > Apogonidae > Apogon > Apogon hyalosoma. Next base: position 28,720,315 of record JAPQRP010000024.1, on the reverse strand, counting down.
GTGCCGGCTGCTACGTGGAGCTCCAGGACAGCACTGACCCTGGTCTGGCATGGGCTGCCGAGGTAGAAGAGAACGTTGGAGGAAGGCTGAAGCTGCGCTTGGTTGGCACCGAGGGCCTCCCGGACACACCAGCAACCCTCTGGCTCTTTTACCTCCACCCACGCCTCCACCCACCCGGCTGGGCCAAAGACCATGGCTGCACCCTCAGGCCTCCTTTAGGTCAGTTCCTCTGACATGGGCTGAGTTTTATATTTAGAAACAATGGGAAGAAAAGAAAAATTATCACTAGATCTCTGGGTTTACTGCCAAAAAAGCATGAGTAATAGTTTCTGATGGAAAGGCACCACATGAAGAATTCACCATGCAAGCATGATTTGCTGGCATGTCCAGTTTAGTCACATAATCCTAAACCCATTACACTGTGCTACTTATGCCATATCATTGTATCAGATCTAATGTCTTATTATTTTCAGTGATATCTCTCCATCAGTATTCACTCAGTTATATATGTCTTGTTCACTCTACATCAGTGTGCGGGGATGGAATGTAAGGAACTAATATTTTAAATGTGATGGCATCCCTCTAGACCTTGAAATTGATTTTTCATGCAGGATTAGATGGATCACTGTGTTCAGGGCCACAATCTGTTTATACTTTTCAAGTGGATACAGTTTGTTAACATGCAAGATGAAAAAAAGTGCAGCAGGCTATATCTCCTCTGATGCAGCTCATTTACCTTCTGGTACCGGTAGTGCTTTTACTGCTGCACCTATTATTTGGAGCTGTATGCTGCTGTTTTAAGTTAACTGAATGTAAAGAGGAGCAGTGGTTTGTGAAACTGATTCAAGAGGAAGTCATTGTGTCTGAATTAAACATAGCTGTCTGTAGCTTCTGTTAAAATAATAATGTGTAAACTATACTGTATTTCACAGATATGCAAAGGAAATAGCCTTGAGTGGAGCTTGAAAGTTAGTAAACCTTGTAGGATTTTCCTCTTTTTCTGCATAAAGGACCTACATTTTTATCAAATTATCACAAACATTGTATAACAAGATAAACAGAAACCAGTTAAACATTTGTTTGCTGAGGAAAATTATCTAATCTTACACATTTTAGTGAGGCAAAAGTATGCAAACCAGTGCCTTTGGTAAATTTGTTGATTCCCTTTGTCAGCAATAACTTCAGGTTCTTCTTTTTCAGCCTCGTACTTTGGCTTGGAGGGATTTTAACCCATTCATCCTTCTTGTTTAAGCTAAAGAATTCTTTGTTGATCTCATCCATCCACAGATCAGTCATTCATTCTAGTTTATCCACATGGCATTTATCAAAGTGCAATCAGACAGCAGCATTTGTTTCAAGCAATTGTGGCTTCATCCTTGAAACTGATTATGCACTTGATGTGTGAATGTTGACATTAGCTGCAGCAGCAGAAGCCTTTAGTTTTCGAGATGTTACCCTGGGGTTGATTGTGGACTCTTGTGCACCAGGATCAAGGTGTGATCTTTGTTGATTGGAAAATAAAACTAGTGTGGGATCTTTTTTGTCCATTTTTACACCATCTGCCTGACCTTGTTAAGAAAGACCCAGATTTCTCTTCTGTGAATAAAGTAAAGCCTCACAACAGATTGTCACCCCATTGACTGAAATACTAACTCTAATATCTCCTTAAAATACACTGATAATCCTAGAGAACTGCATACTTTTGCCACTTATAAATATGAACAACTTTCCACAGTCAACAGAAGAATAAGTTTGTAACTAATTTATTAACTGTATTCCATTTAAATTTAATACTTTTGTCTCATCTTTTAAATTGGTTTCCTTTAGTTTTAGGAAACTAAAATCTCATCATGTTCTAGGTTATAGTCGTACAGAGAGGAAAAATATATTTTTCTATATATAGTAATATATATCGTTTCACAAACTTTTAAGCACCACTGTCTACAAATGGCTTTTAATTCTATACATCAACTTGCTTCTAAGGCAGGGTCCTGTGATAAGAAGGGTGTGTGGCAGCAAAACTGTGGAGACCAACATTGATTTTTATTAATTTATTTTATTTTTACTCGGTTAATTAAATCTGCGTTCCTCTATAGAGGGTAAAATAGACAAACAAATTGATTAGCAGACTGTGTTTTGGGATGTCGTTTCCATGTGTAAGGATTGGTAATTAAACTTGTGCATAATAAAGAGTGACGCAAGATTTGTTCTTATTTATTTGTGTTAATTTCTTTCAGATCTGTTGGGCTTGCGGACTGAGGAAGAGTGGGAGGAGGTGAGGCAGAGGATCAGCGAGCTGCCTCAGGATGAGGCTCTGACAGCAGAGCTCAGTAAGGTACAGCTTTTTTTTCTGATCATCTGATAGTTGGGTTGCATTCGTTAAAAAAACAGAGTCGTGACTTCTGTTGAGTCTTCTCCAAACTGGGTGGTGAACCCTTTATCACATCTAAGATTTGCAAATGTTTGTGTTGTGTGTGTGTGTGTGTGTATGTTTGTGTGTGTCTTGTTTGTCTCAGGATCAGCCTGATGTAGCCAATCACAGTTTCAAGGAAGGGATGAAACTGGAGGCTGTTGACCCTGCTGCTCCTATTTCCATCAGGCCTGCTACTGTCACCAAGGTAACAGCCTTTCTGTCTCTCCCAAGCTGCAATCTTTCTTTCTTTGTTAATTTGTTATAATGTTTTTTCCCATCGATTACCAGATATCTTTTCAAACTTAAGTTTTTGGAATAAACATGCTGTTGAAATCATAACCCTTCAAAAATGTATTTCTGTCATTTAGTTAAATAAACCTCTACTTTAGATTGATTTTGTACTAGAAGTCTGTCTCAAATGTACCTCCTATCTGCTTTAGGTATTCAGTGAGCAGTACTTCTTGGTGACGATGGATGACCTCTGTGGTATTGAGGAGTCAGAGGGGGCTGGGCGGTCCTTCCTGTGTCACAGAGACAGTCCAGGGATCTTCCCTGCTCAGTGGAGCCTCAAAAATGGGCTCCCTCTCAGTCCCCCTCCAGGTTAGTCCTTTTGGATCTGATCATATGTAGAAACATGGATGGGAATTTTGTATGATGTTACCATAGCAAAGAAATCTAACTAGGGATTACATGTCTCTAGCTATGTCCCATAGAAAACAATCTTGGGAATGTAAATTACCTGTAATTACCACATGTAAAATTATTTTAGTAGGATATATTTAGTATGGGAGCTAGTTCTACAAATATCTGATTCAGTGTAGGTCTGAATACTGGGTAGATACAATATGTAGGCCTAGTTATAGTTAAATAGTTGATGCCTCTCTGGAACCTTGACAAGTAATGTTAACCAAACACTAGTTATCAACAAAATCAAATACTAGTGAAGGCAAATACAACTAATTTACTTTTTTGCTGTCAAAATGGTGTCTTTGCCCATGGAAAACAAATATTTTGTTTTGCATCAAAACTGAGAATATGTGTCTAAATAAAACGTGTGTAGTCCTCTTCACTGCATTTCCCATGGCATTGTAGAGGTCAACATTTATGAACTCTTCCTCACATTTTCATTCTGACAACATGTTCCAAGATTGGAGGCATTACAGAAATTACAATCATCAAATCAAAGACGTTACAATCACTGCCAAGTAGTGACCCTGTAAAAACAAGACTGTGACCTGCTTTAACATCCAAACCCAGAGTCTGAGAAGGCAAGGTATACTCTGTATGCATACCAGATATCTTTCTAGGTGTTACTATTCTGTTTTGTGTGTTTTTACAGTGTACTATACTATGTTTGTTTTAACATTTGAATGAAAGTTAGAACTAAATGTATGTCTATAGACGTTATTTACTTCCGTTCCATATGTAATACCAGGAATTCCATCTGTCTTTTTCACCTGTCTGAGATTTTTGTTTAACTGATTTCTGGAAGATCATTTATCCAATTGTTTCAAATTTGACACACATTTGCTATACCACCAGGAGAGGTGCAGCGCAAAGTTGGATTGCTGAATTTTAGTTTGGGGATTTTTTTTTTTTTTTAAATTTTTGAAAATTTGAACTCCAACCCATTGTCTTGAATTCAGCAAAGTGTGATCAGATTGAAGTTAAGACTTGGGCAGAATAATGTTTGTCTTGGTTTGACTGAACTACTCAAAGGACAGCAATTTAATTTAATCTTGTCTTGAATTATGAGATGCTGAATTATTTTTATTTTAAAATTCTAAATTAATCCAACTAGACAGGGTATCAGTGAGCAGGGGGCAGGGGTATTAGTAAGGTCCAGTTACTTTTTTCACTTGTTAATATTAATTACAGTAGTCACATTAATGTACAACTGTGTAAAGGAAATTCTTATAAATGCCTAATACTATAAAAATAATACCTTGCCTTTGACAGGATTGTCTTCTACAGAAACATAAATGCTTAATACACCCACATTCATATGACAATATCAATGTTAATATTAACCATTCCTAAGTATTTAACATCATTTGTTAGAATATTATCCTATTCATTTTGCATTTTTCAGTGAAAATCAGGTATTCATAAAAATGTAAGTATAAATTCAAAGACTATTATATCAGAACAGCCAAATATATTACTGGTGGATCAGTGTTGCAAAAGATGACAGTGTTTTCATGTTCACTATGGAGCATCAGAACATCCATATGGATTATATCTGACGCTGCTGAAAAGCTAAAAAAAAACAAAACATTTTACCTAAATGATAATATATTGATAGGATTTGTGGTTCAAAAATTATTAAACATGTCAGATCAATAGATGGTTTTGGTTGTCAGCAGCTGTTTAGGATCAAACCTCATCCCTGAAAATGCCTCGTAATGTTTAGCACCAAAGTCTTCTAATTTTATGTGTGCAGTATATCTAGAATTTACCCACAGTAACAGATGTAAGGACATTAATGGTAACAGTTATTACAGTAATAACAGTTATTACAGTGTGTGTTTCATTTTCTTTTATTTCCTGTCTTTAATCCTCGTTTCTCTACTCTTCTTATTTAATCTTTTTTCAGGATACCAGGGTCCAGACTTTGATTGGGCAGATTACCTGAAACAGTGTGAGGCTGAAGCTGCTCCTCAGCATTGCTTTCCAACAGTATGTCCGCTTCTATTTTGCCTGTTTTATGCCACAATTTCATTGACTTGCATTGAAGGGTTATCTGATAGAGTGAAGCCAGCAAAGTAGCAACATGATTGAAGCTTTGACATCAATCAGAAAGCAGCATGCAAACAGATCTGACACAACACATATCAATTGCATACAGGAAAATGAAACCAAATACCTGCTGTCTCAGTACTGTTGCTCAGAAGATATATGACAAATCTGGAGCCATCAGTTATATGTTTAGAACTGGAAAAAACGGTATATTACATAGTTAGGTCTCCAATTTAGCAAGAGTGACAGCATGAAATGGCAGTAATGAAAGCATCTCTGCTGTGTAGTGGTCCACTCTATACCACAGACGTATTGCTTTTCTAAATGGACAAAAATCACATAACTTCTGTAATGTTTTTTTTTTCACTCTATGTACCTTCCAGGAGCAGTGTGAGCACAGCTTCAAAGAGGCAATGAAACTAGAGGCTGTCAACCCACTGTCACCTGAGAACATTCACGTGGCAACAGTCACCAGGGTCAAAGGGCAATACATTTGGCTCAGCCTGGAAGGTGAGATAGGGAACTGACAGTGTGTTTATGTAAATCTATAAATTCAGAAAAAATTTAATATCAGGTCAAGACAACATATAGAGCCTATCATGCATTAATTAAATACATTATAATATTACATTTGGTTCATGTTGATAAATGGGTAGAGTAGTAGTTTCTAGATCTTGGTTATTTTTCTTACACATTACATTTTTGAGTAAATCAGAAAGTCATCTGTAGGGCTGCAAGGACATCATAATGGCAGTTTGTGAATCCTTTCCATTGAGTAAATGAAAGATAAAGTTATTTATTTTACTAGCTTTAATTTGCTTATTCACTTTATACAAAAAAGTCGCATGCACAATATTTAATTCAGCTGCCTTTACATTTGATTACATTTGCCGTGGTTTGCAATGCTATGCACCTAAAATTTCATAACATTTATTTCCAGAGTTGCATTAATTTTTCATCAAGATCTTGTTTTGATGATGACGGACCATTTTTTTTGAAGTTTTCTCCATCATGTCCCAAAGATTTTCAGTAGGATTCAAATCTGGACACTGTGGTGGTCAATGAATGTGTGAAAATTATGTCTCATTATTATTTATTAACCTTTATTGCTCCCTGAACAACTCTTTTCACGATCTGAACCTGAGGAATCCTGATATTTTGTCATTTTGGAATATGCCTATGTCATGAAAAAAAATCCACTGATGTTGAAACCTGGTCATTCAGTATATTCAGGCAGTCAGCTGACCTCATTTTTTTGACACATAACATTATTGAACCTGATCAACTGAAACACCCCCAGATCATAACACCACCCCACAGGCTAGTACTCTAGGCATGAGGAATGATGGGTAATCACCCCACCTGCCTCTCTTCTCACCCTTATCCCATCACTCTGAAACAGGGTTAGTCTGGACTCATCAGACCACATGACCTTTTTCCATTGAAAAGCAGTCAAATCCTTATACTTTCTATCAAACATAACATGACAGTTGTTTAAATAATGAGAAGCTGCTCACTGCATCACTTATGGTTAAAGAACTCATTGCAGTTGAAACGCATTAATCGCAGCAGTAATTATCCAGTGGAAGGATCTGAACTCTTTGCTTTAGTTAAATCCAGGTGGTGTATTAGCTAATTACATTTAAATTTCTAATGCTCTGCTCTCTGTGCATTGGCAGTGATTGTCTAATGTGTGTGTTTGTCCAGGGCTGAAGCAGCCCATGCCAGAGCTGATTGTTCATGTGGACTCACTCGACATCTTCCCAGTCAGCTGGTGTGAGACAAACGGCTATCCGCTGGTTTACCCCATCAAACCCTCAGGTATCCATCATGTGGCTTGAGTTCTTTCATTCCACGTAACAAGACTATTATTAATACACACAAAGACAGAGGTCTTTGTTTCTACCCTGACCTAATTGCTTACATAATATCATTGTTTGAGCAGACACACATTAGTTTTTCTGTTTTTTTCAGTTGAGAAAGAGAGGAAGATCGCTGTGGTGCAGCCAGAAAAGCAGTAAGTATAAGCAGTGGGGGATGATTAGTTCATGGTTTGGAATGGGTCATGTCCAAGAGCCTTTTTGCCACTGACACGGTTTTCATGACTTTACAGCAGAACTCCGCCTAAGTCATCGTCACCTGATGCTGTCAAGCAACAGATGGCCAACCAGTCAGAGACAGGTGAGTGGGCTCAGGTCTCAGTGAAGCCTGTGATATTTAGTTTGCTGTCCATCGGTGTGAATTGTGAATGTTTCATGTGTGTTGTTGTTGTTTTCTGTCCGTATACAGGACAGGGGAACGGAAAGTACTGCTGTCCAAAGATCTACTTCAACCATCGCTGCTTCTCTGGACCCTACCTTAATAAAGGACGCATAGCAGAGCTGCCTCAATTCATTGGCCCTGGAAACTGTGTTCTAGTGCTGAAAGAGGTGAGGGGACATTTAACAGGTTTATGTCATAAAAAAACATAAACAAGATTCATTCTATTATTACTCAAACATGAACATTGACTGGTGGTTATATGTGCTGCATTTTTATTGTTAAATGAGTTTGACTAGTTATGATTACTTTGAAACATTACTGAAGTGTTTCTCTCTTGTGCTTTAGAAGATACAATATGTGGCATGTATGTGTATGTAAAGTTTGTGTTGGGCTAGGACTCCATCATTTGTTGGTGTTAGCAGGCTCTATTTTTAAGGTACAAGTTCTCCAAATGTATCTAAAGGCTGTCATCGATGTTTGCACCAGAGAAAGTCTAGGAAGGTGTTAATTTTTAAGGTGTTTTTTTTTTTTCTTATATTGACAGCTTTCTTTCTTCTTTGTGTTATAAAGCAGCTGACTACAGAAGTTGCTAAGCTACTGATAATTAACATCCGCACTTATTTAAGATTTGGTGAAATAGTCAATGCGATGGAAAATAGCTGTTTACAGGATCATTAAAGAATAAAAGACATAATCCACTAAGATGATCATCTTTAAGTGCTGCATTTTTGTGTATGTCTGGCATCCAGGTATTGACTCTACTAATAAACTCAGCATACAAACCCAGCCGTGTGTTAAGAGAGCTGCAGCTGGACCAGGAGAGCCGCTGGCAAGGCCATGGAGAGACACTCAAAGCCAAGTGAGGGAAACACCATTTAATCCTCCACTCAGAGTTCTGTGCTCTTTAGAAAACCTGCAGGAATAGCTGAAGTGCTTACAGCTGGCCTATTTTAAGACACATGCTGGATTAAATATCTACTTAAAGCACAAGTGGCAATATGTACTGTATCTGCACTATGACAGAACACAAGCTTTCCTGGATATTGATCAAATATGAACACATTGACTTGTAATAATGGAGTATGCATTTAACTATCAAACTATATATTGTTAGCAATGTTGTCATGCTAATATTGTGTAAAAATAGGGGAAAAATTATTTATTCATTGTCAAATATCACTTTTCTTGAAATGTCAGGTACAAAGGAAAGAGTTACCGTGCAACTGTGGAAATAGTCCGCACTGCAGACAGAGTGGCAGACTTCTGTAGGAAAACCTGCATCAAGCTAGAGTGCTGCCCAAATCTGTTTGGTCCTCGCATGGTTCTAGAGCGCTGCTCAGAGAACTGCTCTGTCCTCACCAAGACCAAATACAGTAAGTGACTTCTAACTGTTTGGATGGCAAATAGTTGAGGCTTTGAATAATTCATCATTTGATCTAGGATGAATACTGTCTTAGCAAGAGGGACAGCGAACACAACCTCTTGTGGTACTGATTAATTTTCAGTTGCTCTCTAAACTTGTCAGCTCATTTCTGAAAATCCTCAAATTCACTCTCATTCAACACAAAGCTGATTAATTTCTCCATATTCAAAAATCTTCCATCCTTTTCATTTTTTGTTGCACATGAATAAAAATTATCAGTTGCTACATACTGTAAGTGCTTCCTTAATAATCACAGAAATTTGGTAAAGAAGATGAATAGAAATGCAATTTACAAGCTGAGCATCTACAGGCGTCGACAGGCAATGATTAAGCAGCAATGAACTGCAAGAAATATTTTATCCTCTGTTGAAATATATGGGGTCTCAAATTTGTTATGTTTACTTGCTGCTGTTGCGCAGTGTTGGGTTTAAGGAACTGATGCAATTTGATAGCAACCAAGTAATCATGACACCATCTCCTTTGTTACTTATATAGCCGGTACATATCCATGACACCTATTTGGACGGCCTATTACACAATTACCTGTGGAAAGTACATGTTTAAATCTAATAAGATCAGGACATGTATCAGTCATATACAACATAACTCAGTTAGCTTATTATCTTGTTAATAGCATATTACTATGGAAAGAAGAAGAGTAAACGAGTTGGCCGTCCACCCGGGGGCCACTCCAACCTGGAGGGTGGAGTGAAGAGAAGAGGCAGGAAGAGGAAGAGGAGAAAGCAGCTGTTTGTTCATAAGAAGCGACGTTCTTCAGCATCAGTTGACAATACACCTGCTGGGTCTCCACAGGTATAACATACAAGCATGTGTTTTTATCCTCATTTAATTAAGGGAATAATAGTTTTCACTTTCATTATCTTTGATTCCTCTTCATACTGTTCCTCACATTGTTGAATCTGTGCTAAATCATCCTTGTGTGTCTTACAGGGCAGCGGAGATGAAGAGGACCTAGATGAAGATGACTCCCTGAGTGAAGACTCTGGTTCTGAGCTGCAGGACGACATCCAGGATGATTCTGAACAATCAGTCGGGAAGTCTCAGCCCACCACACCATCCCCCTCCCCACCAGCAACGCCCAGGCCCACACGTCGGCGTCGGAAACCCCGCTCACCCTCCTTCTCTGACGATGAGAATCACCCTCCTTCACCAAAGGTACTTTCACAACACTTAACAAGATATTTAAATTTTTAGTTGTATTGGAGTTATTTCTCAACTTTCCAGGAAATTAGTCATGTGTATTGAATTGTGTAACTATTAAAAAAACTGAAATACACATCCTGTCTTTTCTTAATAGCAGTTTCATAACAATTATACAATATTTCATCCGCATTATATTTTTTTCTCTTGTTCTACATAAAATGATCTATCAGCTCTAAACTGCTGATGTAGAAATGTGTAATGCTCCTGCTTCACTTGTCAAATTCAGTCTTAAGGGGTAAAATAAACTTCAGCAGGATGGTCTCATGTGTTTCTGTTCTGAATCATTGTGTCATGTGTTTATAGACCTCAAAGACTGAGCCTCCACAGAAATTGTGTTTGGATACCAGCCCCCTGGAGTGGAGCGTTACTGATGTGGTTCGCTTCATCAGGACCACTGACTGTGCACCTCTTGCAAGGATTTTCCTGGATCAGGTAAGAAATAGGTGGAGATTTAATGGCCATTCGGGATGAGTTCTCACTCTACTGAAGCACGTAATATGCTTGCATCGTTTGGAAACTGCATTTCATATAAACTTTTATGTGCTCACAGGAGATTGATGGACAGGCCCTACTTCTGTTAAATCTGCCAACGGTACAGGAGTGCATGGACCTAAAGCTGGGACCAGCAATCAAGCTATGCCACCACATTGAGAGGGTCAAGCTGGCATTTTATCAACAGTTTGCTACGTAGCTGATGGGGAACAACCATGGACATGACGGCTTCTTTTTTTGTGTTTTAGTCCTGTGAAAAACGCTGTATTTTCCATTTTGACTTTTTTAACACTGGACGTCTTTTAGAATCCTGCGTACAACTCATTGTGTCGAACAAGCAAGGGCATGAGATGGACAAAGCTCATTTTTCTAATCCTTGTTTTCAACAATTCAAGGGTAATGGTGTCACAGATTTTGTCAAAGTGCGGATTTTTATTTTGAGGCACAAGTGAGGAAAAAACAGAGAATCCAAAGCACTCTGAAGCCAAAAATTTGTATTAAATCCATTATGTTTTGACTCAAAAGCAAGTCATCATTAACAACCTTCTTTCTAAATAAATAATTTGGTTTCTATGTTTATAAAGGTTGTTTAACTTCATGTATGGCTTTGGGGAGCTTTAGACTCTTCTGATTTATTCCATCTTTCTTTGAGGAATAGTAATTGTTATTGCTACAGTGGTCTTTGTTACTTCATGATTTCCAGCCTGCCTTGTCATAAAAAGGCAAAACTGCAGCTTTAATTACAGCTTTTCTACATCATACTGTGCCCAGCAGTATTTAGTATCATCTAGTAAACATTTTACTGTTGTCTGCTGGCATATTAAGTGACATACACATCTGGTGAATTCACACATAAATGCAGTTTCATAGAAAAGATGTTCAACCCTTTGGGTGCAGATTTGACAGGTCAAGAGATTTAAGCACTTAGAATGAACAACTTATTTTAATGCCTAGTATGTTTTATTGCAGAAATCCTGAGCTGTACCTCAGACTGTAAGTAAATAGTGAGCATTTTAAGTGTTTTTTAACTCTTAAAGTTTTAAGATTCTTGAAGAGTTTCAGGCCCATTAATAAGGTGAAGCCAAAAACGGTTTACACACAGCTCAGATTTTAAGTAACAGGTAACATAAGTTTAATCTTTTTGATGTCAAAAGCATTGTTAAACTATAACATACTGAAAATAACACATTTGAATAGATGGTTAGGTGCCATTCCAAAATAGGAATTAGATTTTTAGCGTGAATCCCAAAAAGTGAATGTTACAGCTGTTTGCCAAGTTATCCTGCTGTATAATTAAAATTCATTCTGATGTAAAAGGGGCCTTCATCTCAGTATGAGATCAAACTGCTCTCTTGTTCAAGTCTATGGCATAAAAGTGTTTACAGTGCAAGGATTCTGTAATGCAAGCACAAGCAAAACCATGTACTTTATGGTGGTATGCAAATATAACAGTGCATGTTTGTATATAGTGTAAATAGTGAAATACCTTATAGTGAAACAGGGTGATTAGAAAGAACAATGTATTGAGCAATTAACTCCCTGCCTCAGAAATGTCCAAATGCCCTAAATATATTGTGTAATTGCACAAAATAGGCCTAAACATTGGCATGTGAAGTGCAAGCATAAATTCAGCTGTCTCATTTGAAGCATTTTACATTTCATACCAGTAAGTGGTCATAACTACTTTCAGAAATTCTTAATGTAGGCTTATGTAACTGGGCAATTTAAAGCAAGGAAAAATCAGTCCCAGCCTTCACTTCTTTCCAGTTCTTGTAGTGTAATTTACTGTATTGTGCTTGATTTTGTGAGAAAACCCTCCATGGGTTGTTTATTCATTTGTAGTTGTTATGGCTGTACTCAAAGCGATGGAACATATTTTTTTCATGTTGGAATATAATGACTGCTATTTAAGAGATTATTGCAATAAAAGGGGCGAACAACAACTCTACTACGGCTCCTTGTTCTTGTCCTACATTGCCCAGAATGCATTTCATAAATATGCAAGTCACGTGATTGTACGTCTGTCAACATGAGTGGGCACCGCCGGGAAAGGGAAGCAGCTGGATGAACGAGAGCCGTGACCTGCAATTATATATTACGTTCAATTTGTAAAAACCTACAGCCAAACGTGTGGAACGACGTTTAAGTTAAAAGCGGTCAATGCCACGTACAATTTTCAAAGTCTGAGAAAAAACACAAGTTACTTGGTCTTGCGTTAGCTTCAGTGAACTGAGTAGTTAGCTTGCAAGCTAGCTGTGCAAGTAATGATAGCAGCATCTTAGCCGCTGGTTTGTTTTACTGTGGACCTTTCGCCTCGGCAAAAACGGAATTCTGACCCGTTAACCCGCACTTTACAGGCATGAGTTATACCAAAGGTACTGTCTGTTTGTTTGGCTTTATAATAATTATACAGGCATAGCTCGTGTGTATCATCACGTTAGCTTTCTGTTCGACATAGGAAATATTTTTGATGCACGGACCTTTTTTCATCAGCTTTTGACTTTTAATGTAGCGGCTCCGGTTTAGACTGTTTAGACCAGTTATTTTAAGCAAGTAGAGCTTTGTTGTTACTTCTAGTAACGTGTCAGGGCATCGGTTCTACTTCACCGTTTATGACAAACTACTATGGCTTTTTGGGTGTCTGAAGCAGGAGAATGAGTACGTGCTTACTAGAAAGAGGATGCCACCATCTTTCCCCGAAGACTGTCCTGCTTAGCATATCGATTAGCTGACCAACATCTGTCACAAGAAGACTGGGGTCAAGTGCCCCTGCCTGTATTGGTATTGTTATTGTTTTGTCTGGCTCCGGTGTCTCATGGCTGCTGTTAGTGGAGTCAACATGCTGTCCCAGCTCGGAGATGGAGCACTGGCAGGTCCAGGAGGAGCAGGGCAGCCCGCTGTGTCGTTTACCAACATCTCTGTGGCCCCCAGCCCACAAGGTACTGATAACAGGGGGTGCGAGAACGGCGCCTTGATGGACTCGTTTGGCATCTTCCTGCAAGGACTTCTCGCCATGATGGCTTTCAGCATCTTGATGCGTGAGTATGACAGGAGATGTGCTGTCTGTGTCTGATATCTAAAACCAGCTGATGTTACTGGGCAGTTATCCAATAGCAACACTCGTTAATCAAATGTGATATTGATCACAGCTGAGGCTCACGCAAAGAAAGGCCAACTAATATGAAAACAGAGGCTCTCTGCCACTTGTAAAATCTAATGCAGTTGTTTCAAGTGGAGTGATGTTATAACAACCCATCAGGTCACTTGCAGTATCTTTTGGCTGTGGTTGTATCAAAAGCCTATTTGCTTTCCACTTATTAGTACATATCTCATCTTTCCAGCTAAATATCATCTTTCCTTTAAAACAATCTTATGCCTTACTCGTTGCCAATAATTCATAATCTAAGTGCTTTTCTTTTCACATAGAAACTCATGAATCTTCAGATTCATGAAAGATTTACATAGTAGGAAGAGGGCATGTGTGTTTTTTACAGTAATTTTCAAAGAAAACTGCCTGAAAATAGATTTAGCATAAATGTATACCCTGTACAGGATCTGCTTTCTGACAAATGTTGTCTAGTAAGCTCAGTCTGCAATTTCACCCAGGCAGGGTTTTTCTCCATTTGAGACCAAAGTAGTCTAACAATGCACCTCATGCCTCCTTACTTTGTTTCAGAAAATATTGCTGTAGAAAGAAAATATGACGCTGAGGATGTAGCCACGGTTCCATTCAGTCACTGCCTGGCACAGAACCAATAGCTGTGTGACCTGACCAGAACAGCCTCAGTCATGTGTGTCGCAGCAGTGAGGAATGTTCAGAACGTTGCAGCCTTTTGCTCAAGGCAGTTTTCTAAACAGAAGGAATGGGCCAAAGCATCTACACGGGTCAATATCACACCCAGCTGTGCGCAGGGTGTGTTCAGTCTGAGAGTCATATTTTGCTCAGAGGAAAAGCTGAGGTCACAGCTTAGAGTTTAAATACCCACACTAGAGGCGATGCTGGATATGTGTCCTGTTCGACCGTTCATAGTAATAGTCCAAGAGGTCACTCATTTCAGCAAATGACTTGAATGTCAAAGTCATTTTCTGGCTGATGTTAAAGTGAGTCCCTGTGGTCCTAACTCTGCTAAGTTCCACTGTCATTATGCAGTTCTGTGCTACAGGAGTTAAGAGAGGAGGGTAGTGGGGGTGTCGTGGCAAACAAACCACTATTGTGAAGCCCAGTGAGAGCTTTATTTGTGTTGGACAGTTCCATTGCTTTCAGTGATGAGCCTTCTTGCATAAACCCTCTGACTTGTTTACACTGAGGGATTAATTAAAACAAGGCCTACATAAAAGCCCATAACTCACTCACACTCCAGAGTATGTAACCTGCATACCCAGAAATGTGTGTCATTTGTTTTCAGTTTGATTCTACTTGGCAAAGAGTTCAGTATGTCTAACTGTTTTCCTAAACTCTTTATGTTTGTTAGCTTGCATTTCAGGCAGTCTGATCTACTTCCTCTTTTCACCAATCTCTTAAAAACATTTCCTTGTTTAGAGTGAGATGAGAATAACCTTTCAGATTAATAATTAAACAGCTGCTGTGTGTGATATTAGGTCGGGTTTTAGGTTATAGTCAGCAGCTCAACTTCCTCTGGCTAACAAGGATGTTGCTTGGTTATTATTTTGTATTGACAAGCAATGCACATGTAAAGATTTGGTCTGAATGATGCAGTCTTTGCTTCTTTATTCCAGTTGTTTAGTTTCCTGTAGACTAGATGAGGGTCTTTATAATTTCTCATTTGGAAGCATCCTCTGAATAATAAAAATGTCAAGAGAATACAAGGTTTTTTAATGGATTGTGCAGGAAGCTATTTCCTTCCTCTGAGAAATTGCCAAACTATTCAATGCTCATTGGACCTTTATCATTTCAAAGGAGTTTTGTAATTTGGATAAAATGAAACCACGGAGGTTTTGTTTGAAACTGTGATCCACTGTAACCGAACATTATCTTTGTGACACACTCTGTCGTTCACAGTGAAACGCTTCAGGGAGCCCAAACATGAAAGGAGACCCTGGAGGATCTGGTAAGGCAGCTGAGCCAGCTAAAATTTGTTTCTCTGCAGAGGCATCAAATGAATACCCCTCAAGAGCTTGAGAGTATAATAACTGTCCCCACTTTCTCTGCAGGTTCCTGGACACCTCAAAACAGGCCATAGGGATGCTGTTCATCCACTTTGCTAACGTCTACTTGTCAGGCCTCACTGAGGAGGATCCCTGCTCGCTGTAAGTGAATTTTGTATTCCACTGTTCTCCTCCCAATAATTATAGATATTTTAGAAGCATCTGTTTGTTTAAATTGAAACTTCAATATTTTCAGTATTTTGTTCAAACTGCATTATTTTCTATCTTTCGTAGATACCTCATTAACTTCCTGTTGGATGCTTCTTTGGGCATGTTGCTGATCTATCTTGGTGTGAGAGTTGTCAGTGCTATTGTTGAGTGGAGGCAGTGGGACTCTTTGCGTTTTGGAGAATACGGTAAGGACCAGCTGCATGTGTCTGAGCTGTGTTTGAAGTGGTTCAACACATTCCCTTTTGCACCCAATGGAGGGCAGCAGCTGTCCATACTAGTGTCCATACAGCACTATAGTGTAATTTCCTACAGAGCTTTGACATTTTCTTAAGCAATTACTGCTCCATGGAAGGAAGCTAATGGGGTTTCTCTGTCTATTTTTGTGTGAACAGGAGAGCCAGTGCAGTGCACCGCATGGTTGGGCCAGTGTATCCTCTATATCCTCATCATGATGTTTGAGAAAGTCCTTATCATGTTGGTCCTCCTAATCCCCCAATGGAAAAAGGTCAGTAGCATCATACGATTATACTATACCTACCTGAAACTGTCTCTTCCACTATGCACTTTAAATTTTTAGACAGAGAATGGTTTTTATAGTAGAGCAAAATTGATAGTTTCAATATGGAGCAGTAGTTCCCCTAAATAAAGCAGAGCTATTATAAACCACTTCATATACCATGTCAGACAAAAACGTCAAGAAAAAATCCATCAAGTTTATGAATGACAATAGAGGAGTGTTCAAAACCAGATGCCTTTTATTAGTTTAGTTATGTCAAAGTAAATTGTCTTACTTTAAAACTGAGAACATTTTTACATTGTCCGATTAAAATCTGTCCATTCTTAAATCTGGATAAAAGCATAAACCGGCAGTTGTGCCTAGGAGGGCTGACATAGCGGACCCCTAGTAATTTTAGTTGAAGACCAGCACTATTTTCATTAAGTGGTCCTAATTGACTGTGTTGCTTTTTTCACTTGGCTTGATAACCCCATTTGAAGAAATACTTGGAAAGTGAATCTTGTCTTTTCTCTTTTGAGATTGTCCAGTAAAAACAAGACTGGTTTGCAAGAAAAGTACTTCACCTTTATGCACCTGTTGATTTGGAGTCATATTCAACATTGGCTTCAATTAAACTTTCCCCTAAGGTTAGGCTAATGCAGGTAATTTAGGCTGAGCTTGATTTGGATTATCAATTGAGTTTGACATGGTTTAATAAAGATACGTTCCCTGACCGGGAATCGAACCAGGCCGCGGCGGTGAGAGCGCCGAATCCTAGCCACTAGACCACCAGGGAGCTGTGTGTAATATGAAGGAATCCCTGGAATGTCATAGAGGATGTATACTTAAATACCAAATTTTGCCTCTAGTGGTGGTAGTAGATTAGAAGTGTTCATGTGGAGCAATAGATATGTGGGCAAAGTGATTTTCAATCTGTCACTGAAATCTGTGGATTTTCTTTTTTTCACTTGATTTAGTTGAAGCTAATTCAACTAATATTGCAGTTTTTAAAACCACCTACTTCTTTTTAAACAAAGAAAACAAATAGTTTGTTGACTTTCTGTGAAAAGCAAGTTAATAATAGTTGTAATAATCAGTTTTGAAATTAATGTGACATTTTCTACATTGGGTCCATCTCAAAAAGAAGAGCAAAAGTAGGGCTCTGTATATTTTTTTAAGACGATGTGAACACTGAGACTCACATTTTCAAGAGCTGTATTTGTTTTTTGTTCCTGGTTGTGTGCAGTGATTTGGTTTTGTCAGCACAGTATATAAAAGCCCATTCCCTGACCGGGAATCGAACCCGGGCCGCGGCGGTGAGAGCGCCGAATCCTAACCACTAGACCACCAGGGAACTGGTTTTCAGTAAGATAGTTCCGTCATGGCACAGCTGTACCTGTTTCATGTATGTGTGGAGTGTGGCATTGATTGCATTCTGATCCTGGTTGATCACGATCAAGTTTTTGAGTGCATCGGTAAGAAATTGTCCATGTTTGAATATAATCATGGGAGTTTTTTGATTGTTTTTTGATTTTCTGATTGTTACTGTTGTTTGGAGATCAATCTTAAACTCATAAAAGCCGCAAAAAAATCCTCAAAACTTAAAGTAATCTGTAATCAGAGACACTGCATGATTCCCAGTTTATCCAAACCTGCTAGACATGTATAGAACAAAGTAAGCTTAATTAATTAAATGTGTAAAATATTTAGCCCCTGATTGCATTAAGTCCATAAAAGCTTTTTCCCTGACCGGGAATCGAACCCGGGCCGCGGCGGTGAGAGCGCCGAATCCTAGCCACTAGACCACCAGGGACCGTTGATTTGTCAAGAAGGGTCTTTTTGAGGACTCCCTGTCTTGTGTCAAAGGACCCTGGCTGAAATGACTTGGTTTTGGTACCTGATCCTTCAGCATGTATCTCGTCACAATGCACCTGAGACACACTGAGCCTGTTTACATGACCACAAGAATCATATAACTGGGGGTAATAATCAGATCTGATGCATTTACACACACTTAAGAAATGCAATAATCAAAAACCCTAGTTAAGACACTCGAGTCCATTATCGAATTTCTTTTGGAGTATGTACATACATAGTGATGGTAGACTCAAACTTCCTGTTATTGTCTTCTCTCACTTTTGACTATGTAACTTCCATTTTCTGCCATTTTAATTATGCTTACAAATGACACACATGCAAAAGAATTAAATAAATCAGATTAACCTGTATACATGCAGGAAGACATTGGAGTATTGGGGAGAAATACAAGTGTATTAATCCAATTTCTCATAACTACTGCAGATTACTGCTGTTATCTGATAAACTATATCAGATTGTGCTGTTTACATGATCCCTTAAGTAATCTGATAATGATCGGAATCTCAGACCACATTTGGAAATCTAGGCCTTGTATGGCCACATAATGTTATATAAGCAAAAGTGTCCCGGGCTGAACTGAAGGACTGTCCAGACCTCCTGCTCAAGTCAGATCCCCTGTGTACACAGCAGAACTCATCTATGTCCTCATTTTAACAAAAGTCACACCTGTCCTTTTGTTCCTGCTTTTCTCACCTCCAGTTGATTCTCATGTTGCATAAGCCATCTGCAGTTTTCAGTATTGTCTACAATACCTACTCTACCCACGGTGTAAAATGCACCTATTCTAACAGAAGGTGTCAACTGGCCACTTGAAAAATGGATCACCCATGCATATTGAAGGGCATATTGAAGTGTAAATTTACCCTCTTGCTGAGTCTAACTATACCTTCTAAATGGTTTTGAAATGTGATAAGAATTGGGAAAGAGACTGTCTGGAAGGTGATTAGGAGCTGAATGTCTAGATGTGGATCTAATATTATTGTAAGGTCTAACCTATTAGTTCAGATCCAAACTAACAAATAAATCAGCCAATCAAGGCAGCAGGAAATAATATTCAATGGTTGGTGTTTTGAATGAATCTGGTCATTCTGAAAAGACCCCCACCCATCAGAAAATGAACAATGAACACTTGATTAGAGCATGGTGATATGATTTTTCTTAATGCAAATTTCATTAAGTCAAACATCAAAGTGGGGGGGCTTAAAATGATGGTAAAACAGGAAGTAGCATGTTGAACCATTTTCACCAGTAATATTTCTTTGTATTATGACCAGCATTGATGCGTTTCATTTTAATTAGGTGATATAACTGCGTTTGCAGCTTAAAAAACAGGTTTTAGTAAATAAACATTCACCTCTTCTAGACATCAGAATTTTATGTCACATGTATTTGATGATCAAATATATGTGCCTTTTTACCTTTTTTTTTTTTTTTAATCACATTGTATCTTTTATCATTAATATTTTTATAGTGAACCTCAGACTGATTGTTCTGCTGAACTGTCTGGTGCTGTGTATGGTTATGTCTGTACTTGTGTGTGTAACATACATGTTTTATGTGTGTGTGTGTGTGTGTCGCAGCTGACAGTCCTCAACCCCATAGAGAATCCTGACCTGGAACTGGCCATCGTCATGCTCATCGTTCCGTTCTTCGTCAACGTAAGTCGGCTGTTCTTGTGTGTTTTTCCTTACACTGTGATTTTGCAGCCCTTGTGATTCCATCCTGTTTTCTTCAGTATGTCTAAATGTGTTTCTTCGTCCGTGAAATTTGTTCAGTGGATACTTAAAATCTAACCATGGCTCTTGTCTTTTTAACAAATGTTCTCCGTTTTGATTAATTTTGGTCCCAAGTGATAGAGATGTCATTTATCTCTTTTTTTTTTTTTTTGTTTTTTTTTTCCACACAGGCTCTCATGTTCTGGGTGGTAGATAATTTCCTTATGAAGAAACACAGGACAAAAGCAAAGCTGGAGGAAAGAGAAGAGGACTCGCGGGGAAACAGCAAGGTGCGCTACAGACGAGCTCTGTCGCACGATGACTCTGAGTCAGAAGTAAGTCTCTGAAGTGGAAAAGGTGCTAAGACCAGGTGTTGTAGTACCAGTTTCATGCGTATCTGCTGGAATAGTTAGTGGATTTACCTTAACATAGGACATACATGGTGTGGTATGTTTATAGTACAATGGACTTGTAGAGGTAGAGGTCGTAGCAGAAGTGTGTGTGTCTCAGAGCGAGAGAGAGAGAGCTGCTGCTTGCATTGCTATTTGTTGATTATATTGTTTGTGTGAATGCACAGCATATAGCCTATGGAGACTCGAATTCCAGCTTTTACATTTGAATAAAAAAAAAAAAATGAATCAGGGAAATGTTAAATAATAATTATGTTTTTGTGAACAGTCAGATTGGCTGCTGTTGCCACCTCAGTGAATTGTGGAACAGTATTCTCTACTCTCCTTTCATGAAGATGGTCCAGTATATCCTAGGCTAAAGGACACACTAAAGCAAGCATTGAAACTTTTTCCTTTACACTTAGAGCATTGGAACACGTCTTAATCGAAGGACGAAAAAAATAATTTGGCACAAGCTCATGTTTCACCATTAGCTAGCTAGCTCCCACAGCATCAAACAAATTAGATCTTGGTATGTATGGGATGGGATGGGATGACCCACAGTGAACTGATGCACTGCTGTAAATGGACCAGGAGCTTAAGCAGTATTTAAGATAAGATATGACTTTATTGATCCTACTGTGGGGAAACTGCAGTGTTTATAGCAGCAAAATATGAAAAATTAAGTGTGGAAAGACAGGCAGAAATATTCAAGATTGAACAGGAATTATTAAAGAGAATCTGTCATTTAAGACCATTATAATCACAATCAATACTGGGAAAAGTTTAGATAATTGCACTAATATAATATGAATGTAGCCCCCATCAAATGCTAACCGATACCAACTAAAGAGAAGACTTATAGTAAACAAGCTCTGCTGTTCATGACGGTTTGGACTTAGAAAACAGCTTTATGGCACCAAGTCAGATCATGACTGACAGTTAGATACATATGGGTCATGTCATTCATTTGGGAAGCTTCCTCAGAACAAAGGTTATTTGAACACTACTGTACCTTGAATACAGTCCGTATTTTAGGTAGTGTATGTCATGATCAGTATGGCCCATTTAGGAGAAGCACACAGGAAATTTGTGACAGAAGTGAATCAATATACTGTTGTAAATATGTCCAGCTTTGAAAACAGCATTTTAACTACTTAAAGATGGCCATCATTAGTTTGAAGCCACAAGAGGCAGAAATCTGTGGAAAACTGACACACCTTTGTGCTGAGGCTTCCTCCTCCCTGATCTAGATGCCATTTCCTGCTGCTGTGGAAAAGTGAAGCCAAAATATTACATCACATGGCAGATTTTATTTACCGGTACTGCCTGAGAATGCAGCCAAGAGGAAGTGCAGATATCTTTTTCTTTACTTTATAAGCACTTGAATTAAAATATGCTGAAAGTTAATTAGCGGCACGGTGGTGCAGTGGTTAGCACTCGTGCCTCACAGCAAGGAGGTCCTGGGTTCGATTCCAACCTTGGGACCTTTCTGTGTGGAGTTTGCATGTTCTCCCCGTGTCTGCGTGGGTTTTCTCTGGGTACTCCGGCTTCCTCCCACCATCCAAAGACATGCACTGATAGGTTAATTGGTTAATCTAAATTGCCCAT
>JAPQRP010000024.1:28654628-28676621 GCA_037367295.1 Apogon hyalosoma | reverse complement strand
CCAAACAAATGTACCTTTAGTTGTACCAGGCATTAAAATGAACAAAAAAATTGAAGAAAACAAGGGTGGTCTAATATTTTTTCTGAGACTGTATTTAAATCCAGTTTCTTAATTTTATGTATGCATCTTTATACCCAGTGTTTTGTTTCACCTCTTTATAGCCACTTTCACTCATTATATAACTGGTTTAAATCTAGGTTGTTTTTTTTTTACAGATATAAATATAAAAAAATCTAACTGTATAAACTAGCTTCCTGCTCTAGCATGTTAAATCGTCATTTTCTATTTTCAGTCAAATCTAAAAGGAATTTATGTTGTTTTTCTTTTATCCACAGAAAAGAAGTGCTAATAATCCCATGGTAAGAAGACATCATTTTGATTTAAGAATTATTCTTGTTAAAGAGATCCAGCACCCAAGTTGACTCACCCATCTCATCACAACACTCCCAAGTGGAATCACTGACATAATGTTTTTTCACTCAAGCTGTAATCATTTACTTTGGCTTCTTGCGCCACAACAGTTTGTACCAGCTGCAAAAGAAGGACTGACTTTGACATTATACTCAATTAATAACAAATATTTACATGTTGTGTTTGTGAAATGACACCATGTAAATTCTGTATCTGTCCATGTGCTCCTTCTTGCTCTTCTTGTTCTTCTTCTGTATCAGGTGGAGGTGCACAGTGTGACAGTGGACTGCACTGTGATGTCTCGGTTCGCTCATACCATTATGACCTCCAAGGCTTTGAACAAGGCCAACGTTTCCCAGGAAATTTTCTTCGAAGTCGAACTTCCCAAGACTGCCTTCATAACCAACTTCAGCATGTCAGTTTCTACATTTCCAAATCTATACTATACATCTGTATTATTTTTAACAGTTCATTTTCGGTGTGAAATAATTAATCAATTATTAGTTCTTTGTCCTTATCGATCTGTATCAGGTTCTTCTCATCTTTGTACTTGTGCCCGCAGGGAAATTGAAAATAAAGTTTATGTTGGAGAGGTGAAGGAGAAAGAGAAAGCCAAGAAACAGTATGAGGTAGCTGTTTCCAGAGGACAGACCGCTGGACTGGTTAAGTAAGTGACTCTAGAGTGGAAAACTGTCAGTGATGGTGGATTTAGCTGCTGGACACTAGAACCAAACAACCACTGGCAACCAAAATTATCTACCACTACAAAATTTTTAATAACTTCTGATCCATTAATCCCATCAATCCATGTAAATAATTGGTGTAAAATACAGTTTGTCATCTTTTAATGGTCATCAGATATGACCCATTTGGGCATTCAGAGGCTCCATAGTTACCATGGAAACACCGTCATCTTCTACAACATTGATTCACCAGTAAAATCCATGTTTGATCAATGACAGTGGATGGAGACACTTGGTTTATGTTCAGTTAATGATAAATTTAGTTGAGAAAGTCACATTTTCTTCATTTTTCTCTGTTTCTCACATTATGACAATTAACTTTAATCTGAGCTTTTATGAACGTCTACGTGATCGGTGAATTAAATATGGAAAAATACCAGGGGTTTTTTTTTTGAAGAAATGTAAAATACAAAGGATAATATTATAATAAATGGTGAAAAATTGCTTAAGAAAGGTTAAATAGACAGAAAAATTCATTTGGGAAGTGTTGGAAAAGTAACACTGCATCTTTATGGGTTAAAGGAGAAAAATCTAATAAACTGAATTAAACAATAGAAGGGTCAATGTCAACCCATTTTAGGGATGAACTTACTGTTAAACATCATTTACTAACATAATTTAGTGACATGTTAAATACAGAAACACAAACATGTTTCTTTTCACATATAGTCAAATATGTTGTATGTATTTTGGCAATAAAATTCTTCTATTACAACACCCTCATCCTGAACAAGATAAGAACTGACTTTCTTCAACGTACAGCCCTTCCATGTTTTATTTTTCTCTCTCTCTTTTTTTTTTTTTAAATCCTCATGTATTTGTCTTTTATTACAGAGCATCTGGAAGAAAGATGGAGAAGTTTTCAGTTTCTGTAAATATTGCGGCACAAAGTGATGTAACTTTCACTCTGATGTATGAGGAGCTCCTTCAGAGGAAACTGGGCCACTATGAGATTCAGACCCGCGTCAAACCTAAGCAGCTGGTCGAGGAGTTTAAGGTGAATCCAGTTTCATGTGCATATCCTGCATCTATGTGATTCCCTGCTGATGCTTTTCCTAAGTTGTTTACCTCTGTTTCTGTTCCTGTGTGTGACAGATCCTGACAAACATCTATGAACCTCAGGGCCTTTCCTACGTAGACACCCATGCAACCTTCTTATCCAATGAGCTACTCCCTCTGGTGGAGAAAACTGTCACAGAAAGAAAGGTATACAAGACAGACAACCTACACTGGGAATTGAATTGAGGAGTGTCTTGCTGTTGCTTAACCCATAAAGACCCAAACATCCACTGTCAACCAAAACCATCTACTGATCTAAACTGTTTAATACTATTGATACATTAGTTCTATCAATACATGTAAATAATTGGTATAAAATATAGTGTGTCATCTTTACATGGTCATCAGATAGAACCCATTTGGACATTCAGAGGCTCTGTGGTGAACGTGGAAACACAGTCGTCTTCTACTTCAGTTCACTGGGAAAACCCATGGAGTTTGATCAATGACAGTGGATGGAGAAACCTATATTAGATGAAAAAGTCACTTTTTCTTCAGTTTTCTCTGTTTTGATGTAATAATCTTTGAGTTTACTCTGAGTTTTCATGTGCATTTAAATTAAGCATAGGAAATTAAATATAAGAAAATACATGATTTACAGTGAAAATTGCAAAATACAGAGGATGATATAATAATAAATGGTGATCAATCACTTAAGAAAGGTTAAATCAAGAGAAAAATTAATTTGGGAACTGACACAAAATTGGCACTGGGTCTTTATGGGTTAAGGTTTTGAAAGTAATCCTTGCATTATTTTAAATAGCTAAAGCATTTAATGTGAGAAATTAGTTTTAATGAATATATTTCCCCTTTGTCAGGCACGCATCTATTTCTCGCCAACTTTGGAGCAGCAGAGGAGCTGTGCAGGTTGTGAAGGAACTTTGATTGATGGAGACTTTATTGTAAAATATGATGTGAATAGAGCAAAGACCCTTGGGGACATCCAGGTCAGCGGTCAACATATATTGATTATTGATATTGATTATTAGATATGGTATTGCCCCAATTATAACCATCATGAAACTTATTTTATGTCTCTGGATCATCTTGTGTTCAGGTTGTGAATGGATACTTTGTGCATTTCTTTGCTCCGCCTGACCTTCCCAGAGTCCCAAAAAATGTGGTGTTTGTAATTGACAGGAGTGGATCAATGTCTGGAAATAAGATTCGCCAGGTAACAGACCAGAATTATCTGTTTTAGCAAATTCATTTAACTAATTGTCCGATTTATTGATTCATATTATACATACATACATGAGATTTAATTCCTGTGACTCTTTACAGACTAGAGAGGCAATGCTGGCCATCCTCAAAGACTTGCATGAGGAGGACTATTTTGGAATCATCTTGTTTGATTCCTCAGTTGATCCCTGGAAGGCTTCGCTGATCAAAGCAAATAAGGAGAATGTGGATGAAGCCATAGCCTTTATCAGACAGTTACAGGATAGAGGAGGTTAGAGGGAAAAGTGATACCAGCTTTGATGTCAGATGTGTATTTGTCTCAACATGGGCCCCACAGGTCACCATTTTACAGTTTCAGATTTCTTCGTTTTCAGCAACAAATATCAACGATGCAGTTTTGAGAGCTGTTGACTTACTGCACCAAGGCCGATCGGACCACATAGTTCCTGAAATTAGTGTTGATATGATCATTTTACTGACCGATGGCATGCCGAATGTGGGTGAGTGTGTCTAAACTTTACACACGACGACATATATAGTATATCTGTGCATGTGACGTTTATGTAATGTTTGTGCTTTTGAAGGAGAGTCTAGTCTTCCAAGGATCCAGGAAAACGTGCATGCTGCTATTGGAGGAAACATGTCTCTGTTCTGTCTTGGATTTGGAAATGATGTGGATTACAGATTCTTGGATGTCATGGGCAAACAAAACAAGGGCCTGGCCCGCAGAATCTTTGAGGCATCAGATGCAACTCTACAACTCCAGGTGAAGGGCTGACTGCTTAGCACAGGGGTATCAAACATTCGGCTCATGGGCCAAAACTGGCGCAAAAAAGGGTCTGATCCAGCCCATGGGATGAGTTTGTGAAATACAAAAAAAATACACTCAAGACATTAACAGTTAAAGATGTCAAAATCATTTTAGTTAAGGGGCCACAAGATTGCGAGGGCAAAATACTATCATAATAACCTACAAATAATGACAACACCAAATGTTTCTCTTTGTTTTCATGTCAAAAAGTAAAACTGCATGACAATCTACTATCCTTTCACACAAAATGTGAATACCCTGAACAAAGATGAACCTGAAATGTCTTAAGACAAAAAAGTGCAATTTTAACAATACTGTTGGCATGATATTTTTAACATTGAATTTATTTTTCTCAAGCTATTTCAGGTTGCTCATGTTCACATTTTTTAATCATATCTTGAAAGTGTAAGCATTTTCCTATTTTTCACTGTAAAACATATTGAAATGTTTGGAGCTGACATTATTTAAAAGTTATTATGTTATTATTTTACTGACCCACTTGAGATCAAAGTGGTCTGTATATGGCCTCTGAACTAAAATTAGTTTGACACCTAAATAGATAGAAATTTGTCCAAATATGGTTATTCCTGGCTCCAAAAAGTAAAAATGGTGACAGCTGAAGCACAAGCTCTTGGCAGTGAGCACCAGTTTGCAATATCAAGTTACCTCCGTTTAGTCACACATAGAATACATTGATTAGTGCCTGTAAATTATACAAATAAGGTAGTATATGTTTTAATAGTTCTAGTCTTACCCCCTTGTTTATTTTTATACTTTCTTAACAGATTTGCTTAAAAAATAACCACTCAACTATCCTCCATTAACTTCTATCATGTCACATAAACAAGAAGGGGGGGGGGGCAAGAGCAAAACAATCAAAAATAATTGCAAACGTTCAACCAAATCAGTCCGATTCAACTTCAAATTAGTCAACAAGTCCATAATTTAATATCTTGAGCTGTGATGCTGCAGTATTTTAGTCCTTACTAATTCATTCTTGAACACACAGGTCATATTTACTCTCAATACTGGCATTTTTTCCTAAATACATGTTAAATATGTCTGTGTATATTCCTTTTAGGGTTTCTATGAGGAGGTCTCCAGCCCTCTGCTCTCAGAGGTTGACCTGCGGTATCCTGACAATGCAGTGGACTTCTTAACCACAAACCACTTCAGCCAGTTGTTTAACGGCTCAGAGATCATTGTGGCTGGTCGACTGACAGACAACGACTTGGACAACTTCCTGGTGGAAGTGTTCGCGCAGGGGGTGAGGAAAGGAGATAGCAGGAATATAGAGACGTTGATGAAGTGAATTCTTGTGTTTTTGAGCCACTGTTTCTTGTCATGTTGTCTGTTGTAGTCTGAGGGGGACTTTCAAGTTCAGGGCCAGGCCAGTGCTACACAATGGGATGTGATCTACCCAGACGATGAGTACATTTTTGGGGATTTCACAGAACGTCTATGGGCGTACCTCACCATCCAGCAGCTATTGGAGAAGAGGTCAGTCAACACAGCTCCCTGGTGGTCTAGTGGCTAGGATTCGGTGCTCTCACCACCGCAGCCCGGGTTTGATTTCCAGACAGGGAAAGAGCTTTCAACTACTCAATTTGCTTAAAGGGGATTAAAATATATCCTGCTACTATGTCTGACCTGCATGTGGTGTGTTGATCATCTACTCTGAAAGTGTAGTACAGTGTCTTCTTCTAGTTTCATTGAACACACAATGTCATCAAAGGCTATTTTGTTCTTCGGAATAATTCCTCCTTAATCATACCTTGTGGATCTAGTGAAACTGTCTATTGAATAGTTTGTTAAGAATGCTTTGATTGATCAGCTGCTAAATACAAAACAAATGTTGTGTGTGTGTATATATATATATATATATATATATATATATATATGATAACAACATACATAAACTGTTGCAACAATATGACATTTATACCACATATTACATATAGTATTTCACCAAAATTAAGGTTTACCAAGTATCTGTATATTTTTAACAAAAAAATGTGTGAAGTTCAAGTCAGCCATTCCCAAAACTTTTCAACTCAAGACCCACAGATGAAATGTGATCTCTCCAAAATGTATCATGAATTGCCAAAGACCTACATTTTTGTTAAACTATATTTATTTTCATTAACGCAAAAAAGATTGATTTACTGTAATATGTACGGCAGTAATTCTGCTGTTATGTTCCACCAGCCAAGAAGTTGTATCTCTTCATATTGGAGATTTTTTTTTAGATATTTAACAGACATTTGTCTCACAAATATATGACATGTTTTCACATTTCCTCACCACTTAATCGTAACACCTAACATACAACATGTATGCAATACAAAAAGAATGGTTGAATGAATGAATGAATGAATGACTAACTAACTAACTAACTAAATAAATAAAATTATATGATGAACAGAAGTGTTTAAGTAGATCCAGTGGCATTAGTCAATAACAGCTTCTGGTCATCATTGACTGGCCCTCAACCTCCTGGTCAGAGTACCCATAGTACTTTGCATGTCAAGCTACTTTAAAGCAACACTAGTACGCATATGTCATTCTTGCAGCAAAACTGGTAGCCAAGAAGAGAAAGACAATGCCACAACCAAGGCCCTGGACATGTCCCTGCTGTATAACTTTGTCACCCCTCTCACCTCTATGGTTGTGATCAAACCTGAGACTGAGGATGGAACAGAGAGTCCTCTAGTCGCTGATAAACTGACTGAGGGTAAGACAAAAGTAATACTGAGTCACCCAGGAAGGTGTTTATTGTCATAACCTCAGTTGTATTTTTACTCGATAAATTTATGTGACACATTGGTACACAGGATTAGATTTTTCCAACCAGTCTTCTCTTTCCTTTTGCTGTTCACAGAGCAGAGACAACAGGCAGAGAAAGCCAGTAAGTGTATTTAATATTGGAAAACCAAATACTCTGCAATTGCTGTAATACTTTGACTTAATGTGGTTTTCTTTTTGTTTCTTTGTCCAGTGCCACAAGCCTACTACCCACGGCCCACATATAGCGCGCCCACATTTCTTGGTGAGTCCTCTCTTTATTTGATATTTTTATTTATTTAATTTAGTGGATGATTTCTCTACATGCCAAGACACAACTTTGTCCTTACAGGGAGCATAGAGAAACCCATTCTCATTGTTCTTTTTTGATTTTTTTTTTTTTTTTAACAATCCTGCACCATTTTCAATAGCCATTCACATTTTGTGAACAAATATATATGCCAACAATGGTGTACTTCAACTCAATTGAGAAACATCTTTTTCAGGCAACCTTTTCCTTATATAGTAAACTATGTCCTATTATTAAAAAAAAAAAAAAAAAAAGAAAAATAGAAAATCAAGCATAATCTATAGCTGCCACATTAATTTATTCACTCTTGAAAAGTTGGCAGTGACCATTGTACATATGAAGCTGATAACTATAACTTAACTTATTCAATCTGTCAATTTTTTGGCAAAATGACAGTATTTTTTTTTTTTATATGCATCATCAACTATATCTGTCCATGACATTAGCATATTCATTTTCTTACTGAGATGAATGACCAACCTTTGCTATTGTTTCTCTTGTACTTTCTTCAGTGGATGGAGATCCTCATTTCTTGATCGAGCTTCCAGACAGAGATGATGCTCTGTGCTTCAACATCAATGACAAACCAGGAACCATTTTTAACCTTGTCAAAGATTCAATTCCTGGTCAGTGCTCAGTCCTTTTGTCAGTTCAATGTTTTTTTTTTTCACCTCTTAAAGGGGTCATATCTTGCTAAACCCACTTTTATTAGTCTTTGGTTCATTTATTAGTGTATTTGGACCCTAATAGTTCATACAGTTTGAATGTAAACCCTCCAGGTGCTGCAAAGCTATCTTTATATTAATTTTGGGAAAAATCAAGTGGATTTCTACAACTCGTTTCAATTCCTTCTTAATTTATTACGTTTTATAACTAGTTATGTCACAACATTTGTACATATTAGGTCGAGCCTTCTGATGAACATTTCTCCGAGTATGCCATAAGTGTTTGTCAGCAGCAGCGGTTGTAGTTCATACTGAAAACATGTCCAAACTTTGAGTCGATTACCTAAAATGTTCAGTTGTTAGTTGTGTTAACAAACACAAGTGACTTAACGGGACAGAGTGCAGAGTCAACAATCTGGAAGGTGGTGGGGTCATTTGCATTTAAAAGGCCACCGCTCAAAACGACCTTTCTGGTGTCATTACTCAGAAATAGGGTTGAAGCTGGACCTGTGGAGTTGAATTAATGAAGAATTCAGACCCAAGCATGACATTTACAGTTTATGTAGACCACAGGGAAATGTTTTAAAATGCATAATTCCATTAAAAAAATCAAAATATCACTCCTTTAACATGCCTATAGTGTCCTGAGCTTTTCTAAACCACATTCATAGTTGTAACACATACAGGTATTTTTTTTCTCCATCATTTTGGACACTACAAAGCCTCACAAATCCTGTCAATTCCTCAGGTATTTTGGTGAATGGCCAGATTATTGGAGACAAGAAAATTCCCCCAGATGGTAAAATTAACACCTACTTCTGGCGCTTTGGCATCATCCATCGGACCCTGGGGGTGAGGCTGGAGGTGACCACTCGGGACATCTCAATATTCCAGGATGGCCACAGGGTCAAGCTGCTGTGGTCTGATACAGCTTCCCTCAAGGGACCCAAGTGAGTGTGGGTGCTATAAAAACATCTATATTATAAAAGCCAAGTGGCCTCTGTGTGTGTATGTGTACACACAAAATCACATAAAATCCGGAAAGAGCTGACTGTTGCAGTTTAACATTCTTATGTATTTTTGGTCAAGGGACAGACTAGCAAAAACGGCAAGTTGATAGGACCAGTATTTTGGGAGACATCAGTAATTTTGGAATACAATAGCCGTACAATCACGTTGCTGTACACACAACACTTTGGCAGTAACTGCTGGACAAATGCAGTACAGCATGCATGAATACACAACAGCATAAAAATGACCACATATAGAGCTGGTTATATTAGAATGATCCACATATCCAATTCAATCTAACTTTATTTATAAAGCACTTTAAAACAACCACAGTGGACGAAAGTGCTGGACAGAAACTTAAAAACACAATAAAAAATTAATAAAAGCAATTAAGAAACAATAAAATCAAATATGTAAAACAAGCTAAAAATATAAAAACCGAAACAAAATGTCAACATTGCAAGAGTGTTAAAAAAACAAGGAGAACAGGTGGGTTTTAAGAAGAGATTTAAAACATATGACTCATACAGTATAATATGAACTGAAGCTTAAGGGTGCATCTTTTTTTTTTTTTTTTTTTTTTTTTAACCACCTCACCTGTTTACATCCTCATTCTCTGCTGTATTCTCTCCCTAACATTATCAAAATGCCCCTCTGTGTTTTTTCTTCCCTCCTAGTGTGGATTTCCTCTTAACCAAAGGTCACAGCCTACTGGTGACTCTAAGAGATTCTGTCAAGTTTCTGATCTTGCTTCATAAAGTGTGGGAGAAGCACCCGTATCACAGAGACTACCTGGGTTTCTACACCTTGGACAGCCACCTCCTGACCCCTTATGTTCACGGTCTATTAGGTACAACACTCAATAAACTTAGACACACAGAGTTACTAAACACTAAAACATGTTTTTTGAGTTCTAAATATAATTTTATAATGTAATTGTGATAAAACTCAACTTGTCATGACCATTTCAAAACCTTTTTTGAGCTTTCCACCTGGATTACGAAGCAGAATTGAATGTCTACTACGACTCTGACATGAAATTTGTATAAAAAAAATTACAATTACTGCTTCTAATGGTTTTCATTCCACCTGCCTTTCAGTAAAATTCGACCAAAACCTCATTTATTATAATACAGAGAATTGAGGCCTTTTTATCATTCCATTCAGAATCACTGGACTCACACAGGGATAGTGATTTTTCTTCGCAAAACCACTGCCTTGATAAATTAATTTGTCTTTTGGTTTGAATCTGAAATAATGTGTTAAAACACCACAGTGACACAACAACACAGGCTTGGGAATTGTTCCTTTTGTTGAAGAACTCTGGTAGGTTTAAGATACGTCAGGGCTAAAAAGGACTGAACGATAGCAGGAAAAAAAAAAAAACGGATATTGATTTTTTGGCAAGGCTTTCCCACATGGTGAAACCAGTACAAAAGCTGAAACTAATCTGTCAGAGCCTCGGGGGTTTTGTGTAAGTGTGTTGTGATTCTGTGCCGTACAGATGTCCCTGAACTACTCTTGTCTCGCATCCACACCTAGATATTCAGACACTGATCACCACACTCACAGCCTCTTCCTGGCTTTGCAGCAGGATTCAGAATTAGGTGACAAGTGTAGTTAGATGGAAATGTTACACTTTAAGATTTAAAAGCATGGTCAAATGGTTTTATCTTTTTTTTTTTTTTTTAATTTACAGTTGTGTCTCAATAGCACAAACAATAAAAATAAATGAAAGATGAACAAATGCTTAATCTAAATTGCTAATAGGTGTGAATGTAAGAGTGATTTGTCTCTATATGTCAGCCCTGTGATGAACTGGTGACATGTCCAGGGTGTACCCCGCCTTTGCCCATAAGTAGCTGGGACAGGCTCCAGCGACCCCCCGTGACCCTAGTGAGGATAAAGCAGGTTCAGATAATGAATGAGTGAATGAACAAATGCTGAAAAGGGTATTAAATACATTTTTAAGAGGTCTGTTGCTGTTTAAGAGGCCAAAGAGGTCTTGGGGATCTTAGCAGTCCTGTCAAAATCTCAAGATATTTGTTGCAGGGGTTTGTGCACTGTCCTGCTAATGAAAAAACAAATAAATAAATAAATTAAAAAAAAAACAAAGGCCTTGATGAAGGTATGTATGGAATGTCCTTTGAGTTTTTATTAATGACATTATGTTCTTAATTTTGTTGAAAAAATGTATATGTATGTGTGTGTTGAATACTTTTCTGGGGTGACTAAGATAAAGACTTTAAAGATTAAAAAAGAAAAAAATGTACTATATGCATATCTAAGCATGTGGTCTAAATTGTTTATAATTCAAAACAGCATATATATATATTTTTTTTTGTATTCATCATGCTATATCATTTCAAATTTATGTGGCCCAGTTCCGATTTTTTTTTTTGCCCATATGTGACCTGTATCCAATCTGTTAAAGCCAGTTTGAACAGCACAAATCTCATTTTTTCAAATCCAACCAAGGCCACTTTCATAGGTGGTCCTAAATCCAATACGTAGCTGATATTTTGCAATACAACTTCAGTCTGAACAGCCAGGTCGCATTTATCTGACCCTTACATCATTGAAATGTGACAAACATCAAAATTCTGCGTCCCAGGAGGAGGATACTTAATTCTGTAAACATAGTGCGTACCTGCATGGTCACATATTACGTCAGGACCTCTTTTGTGCATGCGGGTCACTTCAGGGTCGCATGCAGTTCATACTCAAAACTGATAGAAGTCGCATTTAATGTGTAATATGAATGAGCACACAAAAAAATCGGATTTCACCAAAAAATCCAAATTGTGCACCAAGACCTGCCGTCTGAACGTAGCCTAAGACCAGACCAGAGTGAATAGATATTAAGTGTCTGAAACAACTGGTTCTTTTAAAGATGTTTGTTCACTTACACTCATGTGTCATCCTCCAGGTCAGTTCTACCATGGGATTGAATACGAAGTCACAGATCTGCGTCCAGGAGAAGTCCCAGAGAAACCCGACGCCACCATGTATGTGAAAGGCCAGGAGCTCAATGTGACCAGGTAAAACTCAGGTTCAACATCTGCACAGAAACACAAACTCTGCATGTAGACGTTCATATGATGGTTTTTCCTCTCGATCCACAGAGGCTGGCAACGCGACTTCAGGAGAGACGAGAAGAATGGAGAAAACGTTCCCTGCTGGTTCATTCACACTAACGGCACAGGCCTCATCGATGGAGATGCAACTGACTACATTGTGTCAGGCCTCTTCAAAACTGTGTAATTAAAGACAAAGGAAGATGCAGACAATAAGATATCATCAGACTCACACTGATAAAGTAAATCAGCTAAAATATGTTTAGGAATTATGTACAGACTCTGAATACTCCAGTGTCTTATACAGTTCATGATGACAGGTGGGCTTATGTCATAACATTGTACGGACTGAACAATTAATGAAAATGTTATAAAAATCACAATATGGTCAACTGCAATGTCCATACTGCAGGAGCTGTAATTGTGAATAAAGAAACTGTACAACTATAAAACACTTTAATTGAAACCCTTTGTTGCTCAAAATGTAAGGGAACTCACATTCTTTGTATAGACACCAGCGAACTATATTTTCTATGGAAAATTTTAATGAAAAAATGATAGCTCCTTCTAAGAATGCGCCGTATATTTGTCAAAATTATATATATATATTTTTATTTATTTATTTATTTTTTTGCATATGGGGTGTCAAATATATGGCCCACGGGCCAAAACTGGCCATCCAAAAGGTCCAATCTGGCCTGTGAGATGAATTTGTGAAATGCAAAAATTTCACACAGACATCAACAGTCAAGCATGTCAAAATGACTTTAGTTCAGGGGTCACACACAGCCCAATTTGATCTCAAATGGGTCAGACCAGTAAAATACTATCAAAATAACCTAGAAAAAGGACAACTCAACATTTTCTCTTTGTTTTAGTGTAAAAAAAAAGTGAATATCCTGAACAAATATGAACAACCCAAGACAATTTCGTAAGAGAAGTAAGTACAATTTTAACAATATTATGCCTGTGAATAAATGTTTTGTGCATTTATAGATCTACTGTGATCTGTAAGTTGTAATGCACATGTGTAAATGATAAGCTGAGGCATAATATTGTTAAATTTGCACTTAATTTTCTAAAGAAATTTCAGGTTGTTCATGTTATTTACATTTTGTTTGTTGTTTTTTTTTTTTTTTCTTAAGGATACTTTGTAAATGTAAACATTTTCATGATGTAATCTTCTAAACTTCTTTCACTCTTAAACCTTTGGAGAAAAGTTTGGAGCTGATATTATTTATAGATTTTTCTGGCCCACTGGAGATCATATTGGGCAAAATGTGGGCTAAAATGAACTAAATAAAATGTGTAAAATGAGTTTGACACCCCTGGGTCAGACCTAATATTCAACTATATGGAAAGCATAAATGTGTCATTGCAAACTGGCGTAGACAGCTTAAATGAGCCTCATGACTTCTATATCTTCCTGAGACCCAGTAAGTAAACATTTTCCACATTTTACATTAAATAATCGCCTTCATTGGAAACAGCATGATGCAACAGTTTTCTCAAAAACATTTTTTATTTTATTTTTTTTATATAATGTCCCCTTCAGCGGACTTTTTAAGTAAAGCTGTGGAACTCTTGTCCACTGCAGAGGACAAAAATGCATTGCTGGATCTCAGGAGGATATTTCGAGTTGCGTTCACTGTCTCTTTATCTGCCTGGAGAGAGGTTGTTGACCAGAATCATTTCCAAGCAGTGCAGCTCTCATTCAAAGGGATCATTTAGAAAAGGTAGCTGATTCATTTAGAATCCAGATGACACAAACTAAACAACACTACGGAAAATCTTCTGTGTGCCAAATTACTGTTATTTATAAAGGAAATGCCACCAGTTACACTCACCACATGTTATTTGGTGGTTTGGGCTCGCTGCTTTCACTCCCATTTGCATCCCAGCGTGTGAAAAAAAACAAATAAAAATGTTCATGACAGGAGTTGTAATACCTGTATTTTTATAAGCCTGTGTCATTAAATGCATTAAATACACACAAAACAACAAATGGAGCACTGAGGGGGCAAGTCCAGACTGGATGAACAAAATACCTGTCCGTGAATTCTTCCACATCTTTATTATCATTTTACGCACGCTACTTACGGGAAAAGGCGCACACTGCCGATCAGCTACTCCCACGGTCCTCACCAGTGGCAGAGTGTCCCTCCTTCTGGAGCACCAGGAGTGGGCGGAGTGAAGCTCCTCAGGGAAGACTTGATCCCCACATGCCTGGAATGCCTTTCACATTTGTTTTGGGCCATGGCAGGGGAACGGTGGAGAATGCCTGCCATGTGGAGAGCCGCGCTGCCGTGGGTTTGTGCGTGTCTCTGGCTCTCAGCTCAGGTCCACGGAGCTCTGCTGATCTCCCGGAGAGATGCTCTAACTCAGGTAACTCTCTAACATGTTACATAGGTGTTTTTATGCAAACAAATTGATGTTTGTTTGTTTGTTTGTTTTTTCAAGCATTTTCCGTTGAGCTGATGCGTCACCGAAGGTTTATTTGATGTTAAACACAGTGAAATTAAGGTCAGAGTTAATTAAGCCTTTCCCATGAGAAGCCCTCAGGCGCACAGGAAGTTGTGTTCAGTGCACAAGGGCAGGCAAAGAAAAGCTGTTCAGTGGGTGTAGCTGGACAGAAAAACATATTTAGACATTAGGATGGCACAAAAGAAATGATAGAGTACATGACATATTTATTGGTTATGAAGATGTGAATACTCGATGTAAGTTATGATACTATAACTTGAATACAGAGTTCTACCAGAGAAGAATCAGAAACTATGCTTTAAAGCTGCTGTGACTGCAGAGGCATGTGTTGTTTGTGGACTTGTCAAGCAGCAAACTGGATAAAACAATATTTTCCACTTAATCTTTCAAAAGTCATCCCCAAACAAAACATTTGAGCTCCAGATATTCTGTAACAACAGGAAGATCATGTTAAAACTGTTAAAGTTGTTGCCATGTTTCATATTGTTGTTTTTATCTGGACACAGAAAAGTTAATTTTCAAAGATGATTCAACTATCATATAAAAATCACAGACTAATCAAGATGCAGGAATCAATGTTA
This sequence comes from Apogon hyalosoma, assembly GCA_037367295.1. Taxonomy (NCBI): domain Eukaryota; kingdom Metazoa; phylum Chordata; class Actinopteri; order Kurtiformes; family Apogonidae; genus Apogon; species Apogon hyalosoma. Next base: position 28,661,503 of record JAPQRP010000024.1, on the reverse strand, counting down.
CATGCAAAAGTGAAAAATCTGATATTTAGCATTTGTAAATTATCTGTATTGGTATTACTTTTTTTTTTTTTTTAAGTTCATTCCAATCTAAATGATTGGAAAGGAGCAGGAGGAAGATATTACCATCTGGATTTTACTTAATTCACTAAAATAAATGAAATTACAAATGTGCTACTTTGGCTTTAATGCAGCTGTTTTTCTCTGTGTGTTTTCACCTCTGTGTCCCACCCACATTAATATCCTGTCAACACTGAAATGAGAAAAGACCCTTAATTTACTTTAGTATTTACAATCCCTCAAGTTCATTATGAATACTCATAATAACTATTCCTGAAATATTACTGAATTGTATGTTAAAGATCCAGATGGTAAGATTTGCAGCTGGCACCTACATCTGTTTAACCAACAATTTAAAAATAATTCAAACCACCTCTCCAACTGTTGCCTTTGTTGACTTTTCCCATCTTTACCAAACCCTGTTTAGTCTTTCTGTAGCTGTTTTTTTTTTTATTGGATACAGAGCCTCTTCTGTAGAAGTCATGCACATATTTTTCCAATCTTGTATTTCTTTTGTCAGTTACCATAAAATAACTACCTTTGTTGCTTTCCAGGAGGACAAAGGGGCGATGGGCGCCAAGTCAGTAAAGGTACTTATCTTGATTTACTCAAACAAATCTACAGTCTTGCAGATCATTTTTTGTGTGGATTGACTAACTGTCTGTCTCTGCATTTGTCTCTTCTTCTTCAACAGAAAAGAAGCACAAACTCTGCAAATGTAAGAACCTGATAACAATAATATTAATAACACTGACATCCAAATAAAAATATTAATTTGATTTGGTTTTTTCTATTAGCTGAATCCACATGAGACCACAGGCAATGGCTTTGGTAGCTTCTATCTCACAGTGGCAGCATTGTTAGTGTTTAACCAAATTCTGTCCACATTTTCCATAAACTCCAGGACTTCCAGATGCTCACTGTTGTGTGCTCCCCTCCCTGGTGTCCACTGGCGTGTAGTTATTTTCTCTTTGCTTTACGGGAAACAGTAAACATACTGGAAGTGATTTATCCTCTTGTGTTATGTTTCTTTCTGCATTTGCCAGTATGGGAAACCCTAATTGCTACATTAAGTTAAGAGAATTGCGATCTCTTTTTGTTTTACGCCATTAACCCATAAAGATCCAGTGCTACTTTTGTGGCAGCATATTTTTTTGCCTCTATATTTAACACTCCTGATTTATCACAATTTATTATGACACTATCCTCTGTATTTTGTGTTGATTCAGTGAACAGCAGGTATTTTCCTATATTTAATTTACTGATTATGTTGATGTCCATTAAAACTCAGATTAAAGTTGAGGGTTTTTACATCAAAAACAGAGAAAACTGAAGAAAAAGTGACCTTTTCAGCAAAATCTATCATTAACTGAAAATAAACCAAGTGTCTCCATCCACTGTCATTGATCCAACTCCATGGGTTTTACTGGTGAATCAATGTTGTAGAAGATGATGGTGTTTCCACGTTCATTATGGAGCCTCTGAACGTCCAAATGGGTCATATCCCATAACCATGAAAAGATGACAAACTGGATTTTACACTAATTTACATTTACATTAGTGGATCAACAGGTATTAAGCATTTTAGATCAGTAGATACTTTTGGTCACCAGTGGCTGTTTGGGTCTTTATTGGTTAAATATTTTCTCTTGTGCCATAACGCCACACAGCATATTCCTCATAATGTCAATGGATCATCGAAGTTGCTGCCAGTTCTTTTGGCCACTGGTCCTGCTTGTTTACTGTGATAATCTCTCATTTAGTGTATATGCGTGAATATGATTTATTGAATAAGTACATCACATCTTTTCAGGAGGTGGAGGTCTACAGTGTGACAGTGGACTGCACTGTGATGTCTCGTTTCGCTCACAGCGTCATGACCTCCAAGGCTCTGAACAAGGCCAACGTCTCCCAGGAAATCTTCTTTGAAGTGGAACTCCCTAAAACTGCCTTCATCACCAACTTCAGCATGTAAGATCTGTGCTTTTGGGATTTAACCTAATCCAGAAAACAATAAGAGACTGGGCCACACCTCTTAATTCAGAGCGTCTAATTGTGCAAGTAGAGTAACATCACCACATCACAAAAGCTAATGTCAAAACATTAGAATGTGAAGAGAACCTTATTTTGTAAGTGTAATCTGTGTCTGATACTGTATTTGTTAATTCACCTGTTCCTGCAGGGAAATTGAAGGTCAGATCTATATTGGAGAGGTGAAGGAGAAAGCAAAAGCCAAGAAAGAGTATGATAAGGCTGTTTCCAAAGGACAGACTGCTGGACTAGTCAAGTATGTTTAATTAAGATATTCAGTAGTTTTGAAGATGAGTGAAAAGTGAATTAAAAAAACCCCCAAAACATATCATTTGTAACAGGGCCTCCGGAAGAACAATGGAGAAGTTCTCAGTGTCTGTCAACATTGCAGCAAAAAGTAACGTAACTTTCACTCTGATCTATGAAGAGCTCCTTAAGAGGAAACTGGGACAGTATGAGATTCTGACCAGAGTAAAACCCAAACAGCTGGTCCAGGAGTTTAAGGTAAGATGCATGCTTCTCTTTCATTCATTCATTTTCTGAACCCGCTTTTATCCTTGCTAGGGTCACGGGGTCATGAAACTACACACAGACATATTGATTGGCTTTGGTTGGTGTTAAAATGAATTGCAACCATAGACTGTACATAACTAGTGGACAAAAGAATCATGATGTTACCCATTAGTTTCTGAATGGCCATGATGAAGTCGGTAGTTTGCAATTTTGTCATCATCATGTAGGCTTATGGAGCCAGAAGTGACCATGTTTGGACAAAAGAGGTGGTGTGCTAATGCTAAGTGCTACTTTAGAGACTCGATAAAATGGTAATCAAACATTCCAAAACATAATAATTTTAGAGTCGTGTTAGTGAAACCTATTAACCACAAATGCGGTGGAGCTAACAGAAAATATGAGTTTTATTAAATGTACCAAAACTCTAATGTCTGCTTTAATACAGGCCTGTCAATCAAAGCCTTTTTGGTCTGAGTTCTGATTAATGGATGAGACTGGAATGAGTCCCTGAAAAAAAAAAAGTATTCTTAAAGAGAAATTCGATGTAAGTCAGAGCCACCCCCTAGTGGCTGTCAGTAGCATTACATCTTTAACATACATCTTCATTGTCTTCAGTAATGTTTTAAATTTGTCCAGTTAAATTTGTCCGATAAATACAGAGTAGAAAAAGGCACAATATTTTTTCTAACATAGTGATATAAAAATTTTGACGTGCTTCACACTTTCACTGCATATAGCATCCCTTCATGATGATTCGATCTGGCACCAGCCATTAGCTCGGTTATGTGGGTAAGCTAACAAGCTAACAACCTTAACTAACCTATTAATACACACATTTCTATCAAATTTGCACTCATTTCAGTAATTGATGGAAGCTGATACCAGATAAATAGGAAAATCCAACTGCAGTAGCTGGATTTCATCCAGTAGAGGGCAGTTGCTGTGCATATTTATAACACAGCATGTAGAATTCAGATACTTAGCTTTAAAATGTTAAAATTTGGACTTAAATAAATCAACATTTCTAAATACTAACATGCCATAGCTTCCAGCTGTAATAAGAAGGTGCTGGTTATCATCTGCTGAAACCTAATATCACTGATGTATATAACTGCACAGTGTGCGTTTGTGTGTTTTTGTGTGTGTTTGGATGCAGATTGTGGCAGATATCTATGAGCCACAGGGCATTGCTTTTATTGAGGCCATAGCGACTTTCCTATCCAATGACCTACTCCCTCTGGTGGAGAAAACCGTCACAGACACAAAGGTAAAAGATCACCTGTCTGTATTAGAATTAAAGCATAGAAATGTGCACTTGTCATGAACATCTTTTCCATTTTCTTTTTCAGGCTCACATTTCTTTTTCACCAACACTGGAGCAGCAGAGGAGATGTCCAGAATGTGAACGCACTATGATTGATGGAGATTTTATCATTAAATACGATGTAAAACGAGGAGAAAATCTGGGAGAAATTCAGGTGTGATGTCACTAAATGGTTTTGCTTCCAGCTTAGTCAGATTTAGTCCTCAGTTAATTGTATAGTCGTGCTCCTGTTTCTGTTGGACAATCACATAATAATCTTAATTACATACTTTGCATTCTTTTCAGATTGTCAGTGGTTACTTTGTGCATTTCTTTGCTCCACCTGACCTTCCCAGGCTCCCAGTGAATGTAGTGTTTGTAATTGACAGGAGTGGATCAATGGGTGGAATTAAGATTCTCCAGGTAACAGAGCAGTATTATCTGTTTTAGCAAATTCTAACTGAACATAGACATTTGTGTTTAGGAAGGTCGTCTTCAGTTCATGAACATTTATGTATGCAATGATATGAACTTTTACAGACTCGACAAGCACTGAAGGCCATTTTGAATGATCTCCATGAGGAGGACCATTTTGCCCTCATCATTTTTGATAGGAATGTTGACACCTGGAAGAACAATCTCACCAAAGCAACAAAGACAAACGTGGATGAAGCCAAAGCCTATGTCACAACGATAACGGACAGAGGCTGTAAGAGGAAAACAAGTGGAAATGTTTAGACTTAGTGTCATTTTCAATGTTTTGTTATCATGTTACTCTACTACTATATATCCTGTGTCAGTAAGACTGAGCAGGGAACAGGGTAAATAATAGAAGCTCTAAAGAAGTGGTGTCAAACATGCGGCCCAGGGGCCAAATTTGGCCCACCAAATGGTTCAGTCTGGCCCGTGGGATGAATTTTGTAAATGAGCAAAAATGACACTAAGATATTAACAATCATTTTAGTTCAGGTTACACATTCAGACCAATTAAATCCCAAGTGGGTCAAACCAGTGAGATGAGATGAGATGAGTCTGTCATATTAACCTATAAATACTGACAACTCCATCTTTTTCTCTTTGTAAATATAAACATTTCCATGTAATTGTACTGTATTTACACTTAAGCAAAATATAATTTCCCAAAATATGTGAATAACTTGAATAAATATGAATCCACAGTGATCTGTTAGTTATAATGTACAGGTGTAAATGATGAACTGTGGCAGAATATTGTTAAAACGGCTCTTATTTTTCTTAAGAAATTTCAGATTGTTCATGTTATTCACATTGTTTTAAAGGATAGTTTATAAATGTAAACATTTTCATAATGTAATGTTACTTTTTCACTCTAAAACATAGAGGAAAGTTTGGAGTTGACATTATTTATATTATTATGTTATTATTTCACTTGTCCGACCCACTTCAGATCATATTTGGCTGATTGTGGCCCCTGAACTAAAATGAGTTTGACATCCCTGCTCTAAAGACAGTATACAGTACACTAAAGACAGGCAGGATAAACTTTGCATTCAGTTATTCCATTTCCATCGTCTTAATTTACTCACGGTGTTAGTTATATCCCTGATTTGGGGTGAAGGGATGTAGCAGAGGAAAATGAGTAGAGTGTATTTCAGTGACATTTTATTGCCAGTTTGATAATCATAAACCACATGGGTATCTTCAGGAAACTAAAGCCAAAAACAACAATCAAAACAATCCTAAATAGAATCAAAAGCCACCTTTAACCTAACCATGAGTGAAATGAAAACTTACAAACCTACAACTAAACTTCATGCCAACACAAGAAAAACAGGATAAAAAATGGTAGCTCTCATCTATTAACATACATCTGCAAACAAGAATATCTAATATGAGAAGAAATAAACATCAAGGTATAAAAAAACAACAAATATTCGCTATGTGTTACTCAACAAAAATACATGCCAGCAAAGGCAGACTATAAACAGAAGTGCATGCTGACAGCAAATAAAGGCCATAAAGAGGTCTGTTCATGCAGCTCCTCTTGGCTGCAGCCAATATTAACACAGGAAGGAAAACAGGAATCAGGAGCCACAGAAGAGAAGAACACCAAATATCCCACATCTAAGGAGCAGCACAACCACTATTGAACATCATATGTGACTCACTCTGGAGAATCTAACAGTATCGTTGTCTTTTCAGCCACTGATATTCTTGCACCTGTACTGAGAGCAGTGAACATGCTAAAGACAGACCGGGAGGCGAAGAAGATTCCAGAGAGAAGTGTGGATATGATTATTTTACTGACTGATGGGATGCCAAACGCAGGTAAGTTATCCCAGTTTTTAGAGCAGGGGTTTCAAACTCCTTTTCTTTCAGGGGCTACATTCAGCCCGATTTGATCTCACGTGGGCAGGACCAGTAAAATAGCATAATAACCTACAAATAATGACAACTCCAAATTTTTCTCTTTGTTTTAGTGTAAAAAACCCCCAAAACATTCAATTATGAAAATACTTACTTTTATAAACTATCCAAACAAAAAAGATGTGAATAACCTGAAAAAAAAAAAGAAATTTCTTAAGAAAATAAATAAGAAAAAAAAAAAGTGCAATCTTAGCAATATTATGCCTCAACTTATCATTTATATATACGCATTATGGATCAGATGTACAAAGGCACTAAACACTTAGTAACAGGCAGAAAACTGTTAAAATTGTGCTTAACTTTCTTTAGACATTTCAGGTTACTCATATTTGTTCAGGTTATTCACATTTTATTGTTAAAGGATAGTTTATAAATGTAAATATTTTCATAATTTAATGTTATTTTTTTGCACTAAAACAAAGACAAGTGGTGTCAGGCACAACAAACCCCAGCCCTCGCAAACGTTTTAGCTCTTAATGGACCTCTCTCTCTCAAAACATGAGACTATGAGTTTGACCTTTCAAGGTCACTCAAGGTCAAAGGTCATGATGCCATTTTGGAGCCT
>JAPQRP010000024.1:28599991-28641902 GCA_037367295.1 Apogon hyalosoma | reverse complement strand
TGTGTGTGTGTGTGTGTGTGTGTGTGTGTGTGTGTGTGTGTGTGCGTGTGTGTGTGTGTGTGTGTGTGCGTGCGTGCGTGTGTGTGTGTGTGTGTGTGTGTGTGTGTGTGAACTCCTTGTACTGTAACAACTCACCAGCTCTTATTACATGGCTGTGGTGTGGGGACTAATAGATCCAGGGTAAGTGTGTTGACCCCAGTCATGTCGGAAGTTCAGCAGTTCAGCTGGATTTTCTAAAGGGGATCTTTGGAGAAGTGTTTGCCTATGTGTGTCTGTCTCTTTTTATATGTGTGTATGTGTGTGTTTGTGTAAGCTTTGCTGATTAACACCAGATGTGCAGGGCTCAGGGTGTCGGCGATAGATTTGAGAGGCCCCACTGTACTCCACTCGGCCCTGGTTGCAGAAAACACTCAAACGGCTTCTTCACACATGACTGACATTAATATCTTTGCTGTTCATCCCACAGATCCCCACAAGGTTAGAAAGTTGAGGTCAATCTGATCTAATAAAAGGTTTTAAAAAGAGGGTTTTGCAGCCTAGGTGAGGTGTTAATGCAGGGCACCATAAATTCCACCAGAGGGCAGGAGAGAGCTGTAAAGGATCTGCCATCTCTCCAAACTCAGGACCCAGAGTCAGGTTGTCCTGCTGATGGGTAATATCTTTTCCACAAACTTCTTTGTAATTTTCCACTTTAAATCAGTGCGTTGTATTTATGTGATTGGCTACAGTGCTAAAGAATTTTACTGGAATTATTCTGCATGGACATTTAAATGCACCACAAGAATAGAAATGCAGAACTTTAATGTACTGTTCTGAAAAAGAGAAAAGAGAATCAATTTGCCTCATGGTTTTTTTCCTCATTTAGAATTTCTTAATACTGCGCATGAGAAATTATTTCCTTCTGAAAATAGCAGATAATTAACTGTCAGTTGAGTCAGGACAAACTCATCAAATATTTGATTAATCACTGAGTTGTTCCAAGTTGATAAATAAATTAAGAAAAGTAAAGTTAGCGATAAAAATGTCAACTTTTCATGACATTTTAACAGATATAGTTTTGTCAGTTTAAGGCAGTACTCTCAGGTGAACTTTTCTCTTGCATCTTCTTGAAAAGCCCAATAATGTCAGATGTACTCTGAGACATCACATTTGTAACGTTACTCCCTTTCTGACTTTTTTAACCCCTTCGTCTGTACTCACCTCCCAGGTCTCACCCTTCCCCCGCTCGTCTCTCTGCCTTTTGTCCCTGTGTGAATATTTCACATTGCTGTTGCCGCTGGTGCGTGATGCGGGGACTGAGCGCTCATTGTGTGTATGCAGTGTGGGTGCTGCGGTATGCAGCTCCTCGGCGTGTGGTGTGTCGTGACAGGCGTGTGGCCACTGACGCCAGCCGGCCGCCTGCCTGTCTGTCCTTCTGTCTGTTTGGTTACACCTGACCGGCGTTGACATCGCCACATCCACACACAACCATACCTGTACACGCATAGAAACATGCCCACATATACAGTATGATACTAGTACCTGGGTGTAAAAGTTAACTCTATGACACTTACCTTATTTGACAAAGATGTGAAGGAGTTTGATGTTTTAATATTCTGACACTGCGTAGCATAGTGAATGCTGACCAAAGTTTTGAAAAAGTCATTTTTTCTGTGTTTTGCAATTGCAATTTTATTCTTTTTTTAATTTTTTGGTTGTCATGGAAAAATTTTGAGATGTGCATTTTTTTGTTTTTGCGTTTTCAACATTCTGGAACTTTGCACTTTTTGTCCTGTACACTGTAGTGTTAATTGTGTTTCCTTTTATAGTTGTATTGTGTGAATGTGTGGTCTGCAGAAACTGATTTTCCCTTGTGAGGGTAAATAACATTTTCTGAATCTGAATTGAATTTTTAAACCCAACACTCAAACTTGAACGAGTGGTAAAAAAAAAAAAAAAAAAATTACAAAAACTTTAAAACAATAGAAAATGTGATTATTTTAGTTCACTTTTCTGCTGAGTATTATTGAATTCCAACACATTTGGCCTTTAAATTGCAATTTTTTTTGCAATTATATTATTATTTATTTATTTCTGCAGCTCTAGTTTGCAAGTGGTTTGCCTGCAGAAATAAACAGCAAATATCATTTTAATAATGCAATATTTAAATGGTTTCTTTTCACATTAATTCTGTTGAATACTTGGAAAATTGTAACCTAAATTGTATCGTGGTTGTTAATATTCCAAGTGTATGATTAAATGTAGTGGTTTTGGACTGTGCTGTGTTGGTATGTTATGAAATGCAGTGGAAGTCCAGGCCATATTGCAGCGGGCCGCGGCGTAATCCTTGGTATTTAGTGTGTTCTCTCAGGCTGCTGAGGTGAAAAGTTGAACCTGGTGTTGACCTTCTCTTGAAAGAGGGCTTAGCTCTGAAGTCAGGCGCAGGCCAACGGCGCAGGGAGGATATTCTCCAGTTCCTGTAACTCTCCTCGGCCACTCTCCCCTCCCACACGGAAACAATTAGCATCTGTGATAAGACGTACATATTTCCACCATTTTATCTCTCCGGTTTTGTTTGTTTGTTTTCCCTTCATGACGAAAGTCTTGTGTCCCCCTGTCACGGCGCTGTTAATCACAATTACATCTCATCTAGGTGCAAGGAGTTGGAGAGAGAAAGATAGAGAAAGAGGCAGCAGGGAGCCTTATGTTTATCACTGTAGGGAGTTGAATTCCAGATGGAGAGATAAGGAAAAAAACAAGCAAACAATTACACGAAAATAGACAAACGGCAGAAAAAAGCAAACACAGACTGACAGACGACAAGAATGAAGTTTTTATTTGTACTTTTAAAGGGGTCAGGTCTCAATTATCATTAGAAAACAACTGAGATTTTTAAGATTTAAGAATGATATCTGTTATCATAAACCTCCATAACCTTAAAAAACCTTTTCTGATAAGACAAGTATTCATGTACATCACCTTGATGCTACTTTATATGATATTCTGTATTTAATAAGTGATTAAAACCTGTGTTGATATTATCTTCATAGGTGGGTGATCTGAATTTTTGCTAGTTTTGTGTGGGCTTTTGTTTTGAATCATTTGTTGTTTCTGTTCCTCCGAGGCAGTAGAAGCATTAACCAGTGTGAAATATTTACATGTCTTATCATGTGTCATATCATATGCCTCTGATTTGCAGATCCGCACTCTTTTTGTCAAAGCACACGACCTAGAATTGAAAACCAAAACTTAGTCTGACATTCTTCCAGTCCAGCGGAGCAGGAGAATACATGGCCTAAAGATATGAGTCCGACAGTAGATGTTGAGTCGCGCTGCACTCTGTTCTCCATCTGTTTTAGTTTTGGAGTGGTTGTGATAACCTCAGCATGACCTCTGATTGGTCTAATCTCACCCTCATCTTCTCTTGCTGGTCAGCTGACAGAACACTGCTCTGCAATTGGTGGGTGCGCCACTGAAGAAGAGGAATTTGTTTAGCGTTGTGTTGGGGTAACGGTTAGCCAGTGAGAAGTTTAGTCTACTGTCTAGAGCATAGCAAAACTTCAAAACACAGAAAGAGAAAAAAATGTTTGGGGTAAGAATTCAAGGAGCCAAACATGTTGGCTTTCCCAGGCAGTAGCATATAAAATAATCCCATGTTGTTCTCCCTGTGGTATGTTCAGGAGCATGACTTGATGTAAACTTGCATATTCCTTATGTGGTATACATATATGAATTGGTTTCTTCATCTGATCTGTAGAAGAAAGTGCTTAACTTAGAGGAGGAGAGGGCCACAGATAAAGTTAAAGTTAAACTACGTGGATAGATATCACAGCTGGATTTACAATAGTCTTTCATTTCAGAAGGTTCGGGTCTTGTTTTTTGTTTTCACCCTTTGTCTTTTTTTTAATTTTGATATGACCAAAACAGATCATGTATGAAAAGTAACATGCACATTGTCAGATTAAAAGCATGTCTTTATATCACTCTGCCAATATCAGCACTCATTTATAACTTTACAAAAATAGGCAAAAATGGTTAAACAATTGAAACAAACAAATTAAGGGGATAAATTCACAATAATAGAAAATGAGGGGACCACTATTTTACAAACTCATCTGAAGTTTTCATTAGGAAAATTTATTGTAAGTTGTTTCAGAAAACAAGAACTTTATCTTAGAAAATGTTGATTTGTGAGTGTGTGAGTGTGTGTATGTGTGTGTGTGTGTGTGTGTGTGTGCGTGTGTGTGCGTGTGTGTGTGTGTGTGTGTGTGAATCTGCTATACTCTGAGGTTACAATGAAAACAGTGCTCAGATAGAAATTTTCTTTAAACAGTAACTTGAATAGCTTTTAAATCAGTCTACATCCATTTGTCCACTGTCTGATATGTACTACCGTGGATAATTTCACTGATGAAACACATTTAGTTATTTCAATTATTGTATTTATTTCTGTCTGTAAGATCATCCTAAATCCACTGAAATATATCTTTAAATGGCAGCCTTCTTTATATATGTATTACAATCGCAGTTGTGATTCAGTTAATTGTACTGCCCTAATGGACAGTCTTTATAAAATCCACCATCAGAAAAAGGCAAAAAAGAATCAGAAGGCTCTGATTTGAAGTTCACGAACTTTAAAATATTCTGTTTCATAAAGAAATGGGAATACAATTGAGGTTTTTTTTTCTCCTCACAGCAACAAAAATATCAGTATTCTTTGATTACTGCAGTACTCTCTCTGCACGTCAAACACACTGCCCTTGAACTGACAGTTCTGACAAAACATGCTGATATGTATACATTTTTAGGATGTTTTTTTTTTTTAAATAGATGAATTAATCGGTTCTAAGAGGAAGTTTTACAAACTCTCAGTATCAGTACAACTTAACTCTGATGGTGGCTGATGGCTATTATCAGACTTCTCAACTGTTATTATTGACTTTGAGGGAATGTTGTCGCTAAGAAGTAAAAATTGTATCTAAAATTGAATAATTTTTTTTTGCTTGTTTGTTTTTGCAGTTTTACAATTATTTGTGTATTCATTTAGGTGCACTTTACTTTGACTTCGGTTTTTAGTTCTTTTTTTTTATCAACTTTGTCCTGTTGATTATTATTTTTATTATTAAAAAATCCACTGTCGCTCAGTTTGTATTTGTTTAGTTTTCTTCAATTGCTTACCTTGTTTACATTGTGGGTTCGATTGAGATGGTCCTCACCATGTATTTTTTTATACTTTATACTTATACTATATTGGCTTGTATTTTAATACATCAATATACTGAAAATGTACTGAGTTCTATACGTTATTAATTGTACAGTTAAAAGTCCATTAAGCAACGTTAACACTGTTGAATTCGGTGCAGTAGCTGCTCCAGGCGTTCTGTTTGGAGGGCTTTAGTCCAGATAGATTAGATGAGATTAGGGGACCACTCTGTTTGTTTGTTTTGATTTGGGAGGGGCCAGGCTCCTGTGAGACCCCCCACCACCACCACCTCCACCACCACCCACCCACAAACTACCACTCTGCTCTCCCTCCCCAGGATTCCCCCTCAGGGCACCGTCGACTGGAGCCCCCCTGACCTCTCTGTCACCCCTTCCTAACCCACGTTAGGCCAAGGCATCCTGGGAACAGAGAGCGACGGAAGGGACCGCTGTGTCTTAACGTTGACTAAACCAAATCATAACCAGATTCATTTGTCCCAGGTTGCAGCTGGTGCCACCCATGTTGGTGGTGATCCAATAGTTCATCCCGACGGGTTGACCCCTCTTTCATCTGCTTGCAGGTTTTTTTAGTCATTACTCACACCCACTAGAGCTGTACAAGAAAACTAGGTGAAGAAGCTGGATCATGGATTTGCAACTAAAACCTTTGTGTGTGTGTTTTGAAGCTGCTGTTAAAATATATGTTGTATATTTATTCTTAATATACCATTATCCTAGTTATTGATTCAAGTTTATCCTGCAAAAAACGCCATTTTGGGATCTTAATCACATGTTTCTTTGTAAATCTGTGCTCTGTTTAGTAGCTTGCTAGATCTCATGACTGCAGCAGACTTCATTTTTCTTTCCACCTATTTCCACATCCTTCCGTCCATACACTCCTTCCCCTCTTCTCTGCTTTTCAATCCTTCTGTCTGCAGAGCCTCAGCGAACAGTATCAGCCAAGGGCATACACCTTCACAAACACACAAACACACACACACCCCTCCTCTGCTGACCTCTTCTTCATCTCCTGCATAGCCTCAGGGTGAGGCAGCCTGGCACCAGACAGTTATTTAAGCCTTTAGGCAGCATCACAACAGGTCAGAGACAGAAACAGGGTGAGCAAGAGGCGCTGAAAGAGAGAGCGAGAGATGTTTTCACAGCTAATTTATTTTACTGATTAGCACTAAGTGTCTTAACTTCAGATACTGGGATGAGAACTTTCCTTTTGGATGAAAAGACCTGAGACTTTTTCGGTTAACATTTAATGATCACTCCACACTGCTTGTTGTATGTGCATCAAAATATGCTTTAAAATGGGAAATTAATTTTAAAGTCTTAGAAACTAATTTGCTTCTTTGACTTTAATTTTTCCCTTTGTAGATTCCCTCTCTTTGTCTTTAAGCTCATCCCTTTAAAACAGAAAAATATGTTATTCAGCCATAAATTAATTTTGTTTTTTATATATTTCATTTAATTTTAATCCCATAAAACAGGAAATAAAAGCAGTGGGATGCTGTGATTGGATTAAAAGTCGTCTTTGTAAACATTGTGACCCATGTCTTTGACACGCCTCCTTTTTCCTCTTAAAGAAAGTCTCTTCATAACAAGAAGGAGATGAAGGTCTCTTTTTAAAAAGAGGACAGTGGATGGGAGGCAGACTTTGGAGTCTTTGTTAGGCACGTGGGCCTGTGTTTTGTGACGGTTTTGTTCTTCTAAATCCTCCTCGGTTTGTGTATGTCTCTGAGCTCTGCTTTGAGCGATTAGGGACTATGGTCTGAGCAGCTTGTTTAAATGAGACATAATTTCAACCCTTTATTGTACCTTTGAATAGTGTTTCCTTATATCAATAAACCACACTGGCTTGAATATCGGGTGTATTCAAGGTTTGATCTTTAAAGAGAAATTAGTCCAAAGTGTCTGCCGAAAATGTTTCTGACACGTCAGACTTGATGCTGGTTTATGGGATGAGAGTATATTGTGATGTCAGTAAACCATGCCACCAGAGATGAGCCATATCACGAGAGGAATCACTAGAAATCTGAGTTGTGCCATTAGACAGAGAGAAAGGCAGTATCTTGAGAGAGAGAGGTAGAGAGAGGTTGAGAGGGAGAGAGAGAGAGAGAGAGAGAAAGGGGGGAGACACAGAACGGATTGTTCCACAACAGACTGACGGACCTTTTAGCCTTATCTTCCTGAGCTACTCTTACAGAAAACCAAGGAGAGAAGGGAAAAGAATGCCCTGCTCTTTCTCTCCCCTCCCATTTCCCATTCTCTCATTTCTCCTGTCTGCCTCTCCCTTCCTTCTTCATTTCTTCCTCTTCTTTTGTCCATCAGTCTTTCCCCAGCGTTTCTTAAAAATCCTCTTAACCCCTTGCACTTCTTCCATTGTCCCCTTTCCTAATATCTTACCTTGATGTTTTAATATCTTGTTTCTGTCCTCACCCACTACTATCTCATCTGTCTTCAGCTCTTTAAGACTCATTGCTCCTACATGTTAAATGGTAGATTTGTAAGCTACCTCAGAGTCTTAGCTGCAGTTGGCTGCTAGCGTTACACTCTGTAAAACAGATCCCTTGCTCCGTCTCAGACTCACTATGTGCATGACAGTTTTTCAGGAGGGGTGCTATACAAATGTGGGTCCTAGCGTCTTATTTGCATTTGTTTACACGTGCCACTCTACACATTTTGGATTTGCTGCATGATGTTTTGATGCAGCTCCTTCCCCAGATCCTGATATGCACAGACACGCACACACACGCAACAGTATTTGGTTGTGATGACACCGTGAGTCGTCCCTCTCCTCCCTTTCTGACAGAATGAAACGGATGGATAATTAGATATCAAAGGAAGGCAGGCAGGGTGTGGCGAGGCGCGCGGGCCTCTACGATGGTAAAGCACTTATTAATGAGATAGGCCTTATCTCCTCTCCTCCCAGGAATTCTGCCTTTGATCGGCCCCGACTCTGGACTTAATACATTTTTGATTGATAGGCTGAGATGACAGAGAGAGGCGGTGTGCATTGGGTAGGTGGGTGGGGGTGTGTGTGCGCTTATGGAGGAGGAGGCAACGCTCTGCTGTAACTGTAACGATGCCCTTCACATGAATAAGTAACTTATGACAGTAGTGTTTCACCTTATAGGATGGTATGTGTTGAGATGAACAGACTTGGGATTGTTTGGACTGCTAATAAATCTTTTGTTACACAGATGCTCTCGTAATGTATGAATAGACGCACCCTCACATTCCTCTGCTTACACGCGCATAAATTCACTAAGACAACCCAAACAGACAGGCCCGTTCAGTCACCTTAACCCCAACTATAACTCACACAGCAGAGCGCCAGAAAATCTTTTCCCTAAGACAGAGCAGGCGAGGGGCAGGCCTGTGGAGGGGGACTGAGATAAGGCCCTATCCCTGTCTGGAGATGAGTTATAGCCCACCCAGGAGGATGTGGCTAGCAACGACCTATCCGGACACGATACTCAGCTCTCTGGGATTGGTAGGGCTGGTGTACTCCTGTTAGCGAGACAGCGGGCAACCTCACGGACAGAGATAACAGCCCCACTCTCAATAACACCTTGACCAGAGGGAGGAGAAGCAACATCGAATCAGTTAACTCCCACTGCATACTGTACACTCCCAAACTAGGACTCCGTGCCACACAAACCCCCTCAAAAAATACACCTCGCACACCTCCACTCATGCTCCCCCTCTCCGCCTGACAGGAGGTGACTGAGCGTAACCATTACAGCACCGTGTCACCTTGTTATGAGTCTCTGTCAGTGTGAGGTGTCGGGTAAATTAAAGAAGCCATAACTGCTGCTCTGTCAACTGCTAGTCACCCCCCATTTATTACCATGCCAACGGGCAGAGGGATAAACCCCTCCCATCAAGCACACAGATCGATCAATGTGACAGGCACATTTCAGGTCTCTAAATCAATCACGCTAACAAAGGCAGGTGAAAGAGGGAGGTGGTTGTTGATTGTTTTAGAACTACAGCTGTGTTTCTGGTGAGTCAGGAGAAAAGGCCCAAACATTCCCTCTTATGCCCCGACCCAAAGACTCAAACTTTGTCTTCTGATAGTCAAGGTCTCTTTGCATTTCATTCAACTTTGGTGTCTCAACTATTCAGACAAGTTTGCTTGATTTTTTTTTTTTTTTTAGAGTTATGAGATAGGATGTGGAGCTGTACAGTTTCTTGGAGAAGATGCTGTGTCAGTGGCTGTAAAACAACCAAAAGGCATATTCTAACATCAAAGTTTTTTCATTTAACATACAGACTGGGCACTAATGCTGGACACAGCGTGAGAGAGCGACTCCATGAGAACATGATGAAAAGGAGGCAGAGCTGAGCGAAGATGGGGTGGGAAGCGAGACAGCGCAAGGAGGGGGTTAGATGATAAGAGTGGGAAGAACTGATAGAGTGGAAGAAACCGTGTAGAGAAAGAAAATGATTAAAAACAGCAATCACCCGTCGGAGACTGATAAACCAACGAGTCGTTAATTGGAAGCGTGCAACTCGTGGGGATATGGTCGGATTAGGTTCACTTCTTTCCTTTGCTCTCTGTCTCTGCTTCTCTTACTCGGATTGATATTTATGTTTTTTTTCCACATTTACCAACCCATGGAGTTGTAGAAACTTTAAAGACAAAATGCCTCATTTCAAAGCTACTGGTGCACATATAGCGTGGAGACCGTGATAAAGGAAGAGAGTCAAAGATGGAGGAATGAAGAAGGTGGAAGGAGGAGCTATTTTTGAATGATCTTGGCTTTTGGGATATATAGGAGATGGGAGATGGGTGGTGGTCCATAAACAAAGGGCTGACATCCCACCCATCACCCCGGCAGGTCTGGCTTGTGCTGCCTAGATAAAGCAGGGCTGCTGCCTCCTGTATCAACACCATCCATCATCCATCTTTGCTTGGCTGCCATCTGCCCGCTCATTTCGCCCTCTCACTTCCTACACCTGCCCCTCTGCCAGCTGCATGTGCCCCTTCACCACCAGCCCTAAAAAAACACTCAATGCAGCAGCCAAAAGAGCACACATTTCTATTTTAGTTGTCCCTCCTCATTTTGTGTCCAAATCTTTCCAGGTAACTCAACCAATCCAAACTTCTTGAACAACTTTATTGTTCTGTTACTGTACTACACGCTCTGTTTAATGTCTTAAAAAAGTACAGTAGGATGATGTATCTTAAAGGTATCACCACAGTTCCCTCAAATTATTGTAGAAAATAAGCTCAGTGCTAAACAGAGGTTTATGAAACATGTTTTGTTCAGTAACATCATCTTCACAAATAACAGTCACATGACTTCAGTGCCACAAATAAGCTTCCATCTTGTAATTTAATTTCATGTGTCTTCTACAAAAAAATTATCCTTTTAGCCTGACTTGATCTTTCTAGTGACATTAATAGCGTGGAAGATTACAATACAACAAAGCTGTGACGTGAGTAGATGAGTTGTAGAAGGGTCCGATCGAGTGGTAACACGTGGACATATTTCGTGTTCAGCAGTCTCTGTCATGTATGCAGAATAACTTATATGCATGTATTATACATATTTGAATAGGTATTTATAAGCACTTTAACATTATGTATAACAAAATTTGGGGAGCTGAAACTTTTAGGTGAAAAATGTCAAATTACTGCTCAATAACACGTGGACTTGAAATGGACATCAATTTTTTAAGCATTACGCAAACATTCCAACCATGTGGTTCTCAACAGAAATTGATATTAAGTAGGACATAACCGTTTAGATATTATGTTCAGCTATGCTGAAAATAAATTTTGGAGTAAAATATTGAAAAGTCTCTGTTTTATTGGCATGGGAATGTGGTAACATGTGGACAGGCTGCCATTGTAACACGTGGACGCCTCTTTACCATTGTATGCATCACCCAAAATGTTGAGTTCTTTTTTAAAACAAGCCAGATATAATCACAATGATTTATTTAATGTATTTGATACTAACACAGTGTTACTTACAACTTGTGGTGGTCCGTAATGATATAGGCACATTACAAATAAAGAGTAATTTCTCAGTAACAGTTCACAGATAGTCTTTTAAATGTGACAGGTTGAATAAATGTAAGAAATTTTTAGATATAATTTTAGTGTCAAATTCGAGCTATATTTTTATGTTTGAGGCATGACTATGGTGTAAAAAGTATAATGGATAAAATTGGTTGTAACATTTTTTTTTTCTACAAGTGGTAGTTTAAAAAGGTTAACAGTTCCATAAAATAGAGATCTTTAACTAAAAAATAAGCCCACTTGATAAATGATGTGTGCAAATTTCCTTTTTCATGTTAATGTTCACTTTCGCCTGATCGAACCCAGAAGTGTTTTGAGGTCTTTACACACTTGGGATGTGATGAACAAATGACACACAAGTGTGAATTAGTCGTCCCACAGATGTCTCGCATCATTTTTGTTTATACCTTGATGAAAATTTGTGACAGTTCTAACATTTAATAAAAGACCAGTAATATATTCACACCAGCCAGTTCCACAGTACTAGATGTAGATTTAACATCACCTGGAGTCTCATCTGCAGCCTGTACGTCTGATCCAGAGTTCGGTCTATGTCCAGTGTCCAGATTAAAAACACATACACAATTAAGGTTATTTGACTTGTATGACGTTCACGTTACACAAATCCCTCACTAACCTAGTCGCCTGATGCTACTGCTCCACATTATCCTACAATTCTGTCTTTATCCACTTTTGTTTTACCTAAAGAAGTGTGACTACAAATAAATTGATTCTTCATTGTTGTTATCAGATGACATCTGTTCTGCGCAACTTGATTGGCTGATGCATTTATTTACATAGAGGAAAAACTAAAAAAAAAAGCTTTTTCATTGCATAATATTCATTTTCTGTGTGAAAATACTCAGAATATGATATGAACAATTGTTTGAAAAAATGTGACAGGCAAATTAATTGCATGACAAAGTTCCCCTAGAATGAAAAGGCCTTTAAATGTGCCAGCCACAGACTTTATTTCATTGACTTTGAGATGAGAGAGCCAGGAAGTTCAAAGTGCTAACTCATTTCCAGGTTTTAATACTTGTTTCTGCAGTGCACTTATGCATCTCTTAGCTCAACTTTAATGAGCATTAATCATTGATATGTCCAGCAGGTTCTGTGTTCTTATCTTTTTGGCTACTCATTTTTGGCTCAAAGCAAAGTCAGTGGATACTGTCAAGAAATGAGTAGCAATGTTTTTTGTTTTTCTTTTGAAAACTAATCGTGTTAAATGGATTTTACTTGTCAAATCAGACAAAGCAGGAGCCTGACTGAGCTTTGGCACAATGGCATTTTCCAAAACTAGCCTGACAAAATATTAAACTGTGATTTAGGGGAATTTTAGTCCCACAAAATGACCCTTCAGGCCACCATTGTTCCCTCGTCAATTTGGGTTTTGTATGTGCATCTCCTTCCTTTCTTTGCTGCTCATGGGGGATAGACATTATGCAAATGGAGATGGGCACTCTGAGGAAAAAATGTTGACATCTCCCATCCTTGCTGCCCCCTAAATACACACACATCATGCACAGACCATTCAACGAGCTCTCTTTTGGCCCAGTTTGGTGGGTCTGTCTCTTTTGGCTGTCTCTCAAGCATACTTTAACAATTGCAGCCATATTGCCTGCGCCTCACCCTTTATTCCATCCATTCTGGCCCATTTGAGTCAGACTGAACAGGTGCTGAGACAGGAAGACAGAATGCTGTCAGCCATTGTAACAAACAATATTGGGTTATCGAAGTGAAAGAAACAGAGCAGAGGAAGTTGAGGCATTTTCCTTGCGTCTCAAAAAAGAAATACGTTGATTAGCTGCCTTCATCAGTGCCACCTTCCCACATGGTCACATTTTAAACACAGGAACGACAACCTGTGATGGTAACAAAGAAGAATGAATGAGGGTCTTTGTTGCTTCCAAGACACTAGAAATCTACTCACGGTTTGGTGTAGAAGAAACTTTGTATAAACTCTTTTTTTTTTTTTTTTTTTTTTTTTTTTAAATTTCTTTTGCGTTTCATTCAGTTCTTGCAGTCAGAGGGGAATTAAGAGATAGAGTAGAGACCTGGAGACTGAGCCGAGCAGGGCAGCATGGGAAATGGCTCAACTAGAGGATGAATTAAAATGAATAAAAGCCAAGAAATGAGAAAATGGGCTATCACTTGTGCAGCATAATGAACAAAGTGCAGATAGATGTCTTGTTGGAGCTGGGGGGCTAGTGGCTGTATGTTCTCACACTGGTAGAACAAATGAGAGCGAACGATACTCGAAAGCATAATGGCCGTTCATTAGTTTGTCCCTTAACTCTGCTTCCTCTTGTAGCTTTAGGGTTGAGGAGTATCTGAGCTGTGGCAACTCATCACATGACCGAAGCAAACCCTTTGAATTCCCCAAGCCTGGCATAATGGGCCCTGACACTACTCCCAACGCATCCACTGAGCACCGTGTTCAGGTTCACGAAGAGGTTTAAAGGCTCTGGAACCAGAAAGTAGAGAATGATTGAAATAATAAGAAGCTTGAGAATTTCATGCACAATACATATAAATAAGGATGAGTACCACACCAACCCAGTCCGATCCAATTGATTTATAAAGCACATTGAAAAACAACAGCATTGACTAAAATCCTCTACATAAACTAGTAAAACACTTAAAAAAAACAATTAAATACAAAAGTACATTTAAATAATAAAATTATTTCTTCAATACTGGCTCAATATATTTTAATAGTATTTTCTCATTTTACCAAGGGAAAACTGCAGTAGACATTACAGTACAATCCTTTGATTCATTTATTTATTTTTCAGCTCATTTGCATTGTTATATACTCAAAACTGCTTTATATTATACAGTTAAACCTATTTACCATAACTTTAACTTATCTAACAATACTATTATTTGAAATGTATAAAATGCCATTTGAACATTTTGCATACACTGATGCTGATGAAATATACTCCTTATGTATTAAAATTGGTGCTCTTTTGTATCTATTGTATCTAAGCATTTCAGTCAGTGTCAGACTAATACATCATAAATGTAATTTATATAAAATGCACTTGATTATATCAAAAACTTGTCATGCAGAAATTTTGCTTTCTTATTTTCCAAAAACCTCAACCTGACATTAAACATGACTGGGCAACAAAATGATGTGTTGTGGATGATGAGATGTTTGGAAACTTTAGAGATCAGGGATGCATTATATATTTACAGTAAAATCAGCTTTTTTCATCACTTTCCAATATTGTATTAAATTTCTTATGTTATATCTCTCTATATGTTATTATTTTGACTTGTATCTATTATTTTTATCTACTGTGACGCATGCATGTAAATTGCATTATGCCCAAAGCACTTTGTGAATTGTTTCTGAAGTTATGGGGGCTGCAAGAATTACCATCCTTCATTAATTTGCAAAGTATTTGGCTATTTATTGGTGAATTTAGTGACCATTTTACTAGAGGAAGTAATGAAATTGTTGTAGTTAAAAACTGTTGACAATAAAGTGGAGAAAAGCAGCAGATCATCTCATGTAAAACCTGCAACTAGAGAGACAAAAAAAAAAGGAAAATATAAATTGATCTTCCACATTTTATCCAACTATAATCCAAATAATATGTGCACTGACACGTCAATATGATGAAGAACATTTCTTTGGGAATTGTTTATAAAACTTTGTTGTTGCTTCCAGAATCTTAAATTTATTTGTCAGGTGTTCTCTACAGAAGAAAATAGGCAGTGCAAGTAAAATTTCACAATCGTACACTCTTTCCTGATGAATAAGATATTTCTCTTCATAGACATGACAAATGAGCACCGTTGTCAGTTCTTTATGAGCTCATAGCAGCATAATCTCTGCGCTAATGCTGATGGTCTTCAGTCACGCGTGGCTGAAGAAAGACTGCGCTGCATTGAAGACCCCTGCACTCGCCATCATCTCCATTAACCCCGTGACTCAGCTGTTGACACTAACCCCACCCCGGTCTAATGTTCTCAGATCAAACAGCGGTGATCGACAGTCTGAGTCTGTGCGGTTAGACGGACATGTTCGGATGTGACATAAGCAGTTGTGGGCTGTGAGGGAGTGAGTGTGTGTGGGAGAGAGAGAGAGGAAAAGGGTTTCATGATACTAGTGCTGAGGAATGCGATGTGTTGGAGGTCATGTGAAACACCGCTGGCACTCTTAGTAACCTTCAAGCAGAGTATCACGACATGACCCGGAAGTAGTCAGGTCATGTGTCAGGGCAAACGGCCCGTCTCTGTTGACAGCACCCTCTCCGATCTATACACAACTCTCACTCCTTAACTTCCTGGGAAACACACTCGCCAGCAGCCCAGTTAGAAGGCCGCAGTCCACATAGGAAAAAACACTTTGACGTGAGTGACCAGAGCATAGAGAGCCATTGTTGGAAATTAGGAAATCTAGAAGCCATTCTCCAGAGGTGTGAGCTGTGAGCAAAACGTCCCCAAGGAAATGCTGTGGTGGACTAATCGAAACCACATCTTGATGTATCTCACTGATCAAACCCCCTCTGGTTTACATTTTTAAACTTAGGCCAGACTCGAAAAAGGTGTCCCGGACTTGAACCACGTGGACTACCGATCAATGTTTGGGGGGTCTAAGAATAGAGAGTCATGGAAAGGGGAGTAAAGGCATTGGGTGGAGGAAGAGTTGACGTAAAATTCACAGAGTTCAAGTTGCATGTTAAACAAACAGCAGAGCCTTTTGAATGGCTGGAGCCTGAGGTTTGCGCAAGTTAAGTAAATTAGTGTAAATTTGCAGAAGTAACCTAATTTTCAGAGAAAACAAATGGTGGAATTTTAATTGAGCACAATAGCAGTCAACTCACCAGGCTGAATGGGGAAAATGAAGCAAGACTGATGGAAAGACTAATGGTTTGTGTAGACTGCTGCCACAGCAATTATCACTGCCCTTTACTTTGTTAAGGAGGGTAAACTCAATAAAATGGTCTTGTGTAGTGGAGCTGGGATGAAATCAGTGCCCGATTGTTGTAACATTTCTTACAAGTGCTTGAAAATAATGTGGTGAGGTGACCTGTAGTTGAGGGGATAAGGGTGCAGATGGTGCAACCTCTTGATTTTGACCTTTGTTCCCTCACCCTCTGCCTTTTTTCATGTTGCTTTTCTCTTCTATGATCTATTGAATAAATTAACAAATATGTAAAAAAAAAAAAAAGTATATGATACTGCATGCAATATATAGCTGTCTTTGTATACTACCCCTGCTGTTGGCAATATGGGTTTCACAGTATAGCAGAAAAAAATTTCCTTTAGTGAACAGCACACAAGGTCTGCAAATTCGACACAGTTACAAATCCTACAACATTACATTGGTTGTGTTCTTTTTATGTCAGAGCCTACTTACATGTCAAATCAGTTAAAATGATAGTGAAATAAACATGATGACCTTATAATATATGACCATTGTTAGTGAGACGCAGTCGCACAGTGACATGCATCTCAATCATAACTGAAGCCATTAAACAGTATATCTCTGTTACATTTAATAGTAAAAGCAATATGAAGTAAATCTAAGTGTATATATGACAAGTCCTTGACCTGCAGAGTAGTAATAGCAAAAGCAATAAAAAAAATAGCAAGTAAGAAATAGAAATAGTTAAAATGTGTTTAATGCAACATGTGTTGGTAAAAGTAGTAGTTGTTACCATAGGAAAAAAAATAATAGGATAAATGAATGAATAAAGTAATAATAAACAACAGTTTATTCAGATCTCGCCTCTAATGGTTGGCACTAATCTGGTGTTTCCGTACATGCAACGATTAATTGATTTGTTTTCAACTATTACATTAATTTGACATTTTGATAATGAATTTGAGTAATATTTAAGCAAAGAACTCCAAATATTTGATGTCAGCTTGTTAAATGTGAATATTTTTTGTTGTCTGTCTTCCTCTGTAACGGTGGGTTGTGGACCAAACAAGACATTTGACTGATTGTCATTTTTCTATAACAGTGTTCCATAGACCAAAAATCATCTGGTTGGTTTGTTTATCTTGTCATTTTGATAATGTCTCTAAATGAATACATTAATAACTACATTGTCATATATGGGAAAATAATTAGGAAAAAATAGATAGGGTAATGCGCTGTTATTTAAATAAACACCCACTAAATGAAGGTAAATCCCTTAAAACACTCCGATAAAAGCTTAATAAATCATCTTATTGTCTGTGTTTAAGTGAGTGCTCTTTGTTTTTCTTTTCTTTAATATATAAGTAGAAGTTTTATTTTAAACAAATCCACCGCACGTCAAATGCACAGCTTTTTAGCAAGGTCAGACCAGCTCAACTTGTCAGTTGTGTGTGCACGAATCACTAATGTGTCTTTTAATGTTTTAACATATGCAACCCCTTATAAACAGTGTTTTATGCAAACAGTGGCAGAGCTCCCATCAGATAAGGCTCCAGAACAGGAGAAGGAGACTGCCTTGTGAGGGAGCGCGAGGCAGTGGAGAAGGAGAATGAGTGAGGGGTGAAAGCGGAGGCAGTGTGTGAAATGAGCACAAAGTAATCATGGCCAAGAAAATGTCTCTTTTGAACATTTTTGAGACAGCTAAATAAATACCAATACATTTGTATGAGGAAGTTATGCCTTTTGATTGACCTTTTAAAGATTTGGTGACTGCGACTCTGAGCAGCAACTTTCAAAAACACACACAAATTTAGTAATGAAATAAAAACTCCAAGAACACAAATTGCTCAGTTTTGATGCGGCACAGAAGGGAAAACTGCAATTGTAGCCCTTCAAACCAGATTTTTATTTTAATTTTCTTAAAACATGTTTCTCTACATGTGGGCTCTTAGTGGCGATATCACCCGTCCACCGAGTCCAGAGTGTATCTGGGTTTTAGGTGTTTTTTGGCGTAATCTGTTGTGTTTTGTATCTGATGTAAGTCGCAGCATGGCATTGGACAATTTATCATTGCTAATGTAATCTCTTGCTCCCCTCTACCTCCTCTACGAGCACAACATAAAAGACCTGCCTGATAGAGAAAAATATAACACAACAACTTGGCATGGAGGCTCATGCCATCTATTTCCTATCTTCTATCTCGCTATATCTTTTTATTTTGCGCTCAGTCTTCAACTTCTCAGCTGTGGAGGGGAAACTATCTCCAGTCCCCTCTCAGTTTTGATGTGCTTCATTTTAACTTTCTCAGCATTTCTCCTCTCTGTATTATGATTTTTCTCTGTTTTTGAAGATTGAGGAGACACAGTGGTGTTGACTGAACCACTGCTCTGCCCTAGATCAGCTAAATCTCTCATTTTGAACACCCCCCGCCAATTTCTGTCACTCCGGGAGACAAATGTGCATCGCTGAGTTCATTCCCCCCTCTCCCTGTGCCCACTGGCTCCCTGAAACTCAGTTCCTTACGCCTTTGAAGTGCTGCGTGCAGAATGGAGATTCTTTGCATGGTAAATTCGCCCAGTTGCCCGCAGCGTATCCATTACACAAGTTTAAAGAATGCTTCGGAGTCGTTTTGGAAGGGCGCTTTTTTCTCACTTCACAACCAATTTCTCTCTGTTTTGAACTTCGGTAGTCATGAGCCATGTAATCTGTAAATTGGGCCCTTTCTTCCGAGCTTGCGTTCCACCGTCGAGCAGCGTTTGATGTGCAATTATTTTGCTCATTACAAGTTAATTTTATTGTTATAGTTTGCAAATGTTTCTTGGGGTCATGATGTTAAAAGTTTCTGAGGAAGTAAGAAAGAGGGAGAATTAGCGAGTCAAGCGTACGTCACGGGGGTGCAGAGAGCTCATTTGAGATGCCAGAACCGGCTATCTCTCTGCTCACTTTCAAGCCTTTTAGAAACAACCTGCTGGGTGGTTTGAATAGCTAAGGAGAAGTTGATCTGGGATTTAGTGTGGAAAAGGGATCCAAGGCCCTTTATCTGCTGTAAAAGGTTGGGAAAATGGAGATTTGTCGTGTTTGTTAGAACGGAACCATAATCTCTTCCACAGAGAAATCTTAGCAGTATGGGAATCATATGTCCCCTTTATTTCGCCTTTTGTCCTCATCCTCTTTCCTTGCAGATCTTGGCAACCTGGAGTGATTATGTATGTTTTTTGACACGCTATTGATGTGAGAATGGAGGGGACGGCGACGGATCAACACATTAATTATGTTTGGCTCATGAACAAAGCTATCATTTTGGAGTTGGTAAATGTGATTGTTAGAGCTTAGCAGTACAACTACGAGCATCATATAATCACGCAGCTAAGCATGTCATTGAATTAGCTGTCATGCTTTTTTCATTTCATTTCAATAGCTTCTAAATGCCTTGATGGAACGAAGTTTGGATGTTACAGTAGTGTTCAGTGTTTGTATTATTTCACATTAAACACTTCTTTTGCCTTTTAGGATATCGTAAATTGTTTTCCAAAATAGTGTTCTGTAGTTTTTTCCTTTCTTGGCTTAAATAAAGACAGTTTTTATTGCCATTTAATGTTTGATCCAGTCACCCTAACTCATACATTTCTAATTATCCTTTCGCTGTGGGACAGAACACACGTGCCCAAATTGTCTGCAGACTCTCCTTTTCATCTGAAGAAGAGATAGTGCTCTGTGGTCTTTGTTTTACCTCTCTTTCATTTCTCCCAGTCTCATGGCAAAGACAAATTCTGTTGGACTGTGTTCTTTAATACCATCAACGCTAAATAAACTTTGTTGACAACAATAGCTGCTGGCAAAGCGCCTCCACAAACAAAGGAGAGCCAACAGGTTCAAAGGCAATGCATCACTCTGCTTCTGACTCTTCATTATTCATCCTTCTGTCTTTACCTCTCATCCCCCATTCTCCTTTGCGCTGCTCGGCTCTTGTGTGTGTGTATGTGTGTTTTTTTCGTGGCTCTTTGTCTGTTATACTGCTACATGGTCTGGATACTGAGGCTTATTAGCTGTTGAGTTTAATTAAAAAAGGCCATTCATATGAAAATGGGAGTTCGATAGCGATTGCTGTCCCCAGCAGCTTCCTCCTGTTACTTTTAATTAGACACCCACTTGATTGACATCAAGTCTACTGGCTGCCTCAAACCTGGTCTGTGTGTGTGTGTGTGTGTGTGTATCAGTGAGCGAGACAGTGTGTTCATTAATGAGCTCTTCTGTATATGTGTGTGTAGGTATTTTCTGCATAAACATATACACAGATGTGCACAAATACCAGCTCTAAGGTCATTAAAGCATTACGGCGGGAGACTGTACATCAAAGTTCACTTTGTCGTCATGAGCTAATTATCCGCACAGTAGCACAGAGCCCACCTTGTCACTCATAGCCACCAGGTCACGTTGAACAATGAACAGTAACCTTGTGATTATGAACAGTGTCTGCAGTGTTACTGTGTTCAGTCACACCCGCACCAGCCACCATGCTGATGGAAAAGGTGATGAGCTACTTTTCTCTTTCTATTTGTCCTCTCCCACTCTCTCGTTCTGCCTCTGGAGAGAAGTGGCTCTCTTCATCTGTTTTCAGTGCACGCTCCAGCTCTCGCTACCTTATTATTATACTGTCAGAGGCACGTGCCTGGCTGATAGATGTTCCTCTCAACTGTTTACAACAAGCAGATGATTTAACTAAGGCTCTCAGTTCGACCTGACCTCTCTGTTTTTTTCTTCTTTTAAAACAAGATGACTTCATCTGTTGTTTACGATGACTCCATTTTATGGGAGCAGGCAGAAGAATAACCTAGCTAAGCAGTTGATGCAGTAGGATGTGTGTGTTTTAAGGTGATGGTGTTTGCGTGTGTATATGTGTTAAAGTGGAAATTGAGGAGACCCATGTATGAGGGCATTTTTTTTTCCTCTCACATCTCTGTTATCTCGGGGCAGATTGCGTGCAGCTACACTCTTTATTTCCAAACACAACAGCTCATGTGTGGTGCAGTAACAGTGCACCACTACCTCCGATTGCTCTGAATTTAGCCCAGAGAAGATGCCTGTTTCATGTTAAGGGCTAAGTAAGGCCCACCTCCATGCAGACTCAAGTCTCCAGCAGAAATGGCCCATCAGAAGTCACTGCTGTGTAAGGCTGTGCTCTTTTCCTCGTGTTTTGTTTTGATTTGCTGGACGTTTGGGAATGATTTGGGAGAAGGCCCTGATGGCGGCAGGGATACAAGAGCAAGACGTGCACAGTGGACCTGAAATGTTGTTCCAATTACCGCCTTCATTACGGGTTTGTCATCCGCTGTTTAGACGCACTGCGGCCTGCATTTCATGCTGTGGCAGGAGAGACCGCTTGTTGTTTTTTCATGCAGTCTGATATTCGCCGGAGGCTATTGCAGCTCAAAATGAGCGGAGACAGCCACCGATAGAGGACGCTCAGTAAAAAATGTGAACTACAACCATAGAGGCCTAAAATGACATTGTCTTTATGATCACAGCTGGTTTAGAGTTGTTTTGACTTCTACTCTCAGTGCTTGAATTGATCATGTTTAAAATTAAAATGTAATATGAGTTAGTCTTTTATTTCATCCATCTGTGAAAAGAAAATTACTCAAAGTTGTTTCTTTTTGTCTCTATGGAGCTCCGTTTTAAAGGTCCACAGGGCTCTCTGTTACACAGCGTTCTCTCCTTCCTCTCAGACAGATTAAATCACTTGTGTTACTCGGAAGTGCTCCAAGCAATAAAGCAGGATGGAGCACATACAAAAGAGCCTAACATGGTTTGAAAGAGCAAGACAGAGAGTGAGACGGAGGGGAGTATGTTAATGTAACGTATCATTGTGGCGACTCTCCTGAGTTAACACCATTAGCCAACCAGTGCAAGAGTCCAGCTGTCTCCCTGAACTGCCGAGGTGAGTTACCTGGGCTGACTTACCTGGTCTCCCAATGGCCCCCAGGATACAGTGTTTCAGCCAGGCCCCGTGTCCTCCCTTCTCCACAGCACTTAGCAGTGATTAACCCCGGATTCGGCCAGCCCACCTGCCATCTGACTACCATTACAGCCCTGCTTATCTGCCTCTCCATCTTCCTACAATAGGGCCGGGGCCTGGGCTAGGCAGGGGGATCGGGCTGAGGAGAGCTGCCTGGTCTGTTTAATAATAAATCATTAGCTAAATACTTTTGTCCATTTGTGTCATGTTACATGTACTTCAATTTTCTGCTCTGTCTATGTCCATCAACCCCCTCCCACTCTTTTTCTTCCCTTTCTCGTCACCGCTGCTGTCTACTGACAGCGTTCATCCGCAGTCACTGCCAGTGTCTGTCTACCAGACCGCTTCCTCCTGTTTTTTTACTTTTGCTTTTGTCTGTTTCTCTTAAACTTAAACTGTACCTTTAGCTTTTTCACATTAATGCAAAATCTTTTTCAAAGACACATCTACTTAATTATAAGCATTCCCTTTTGTCTGCAAAACAAGAAATTTAGTAAGACTCTTGATAAAAATGCTTTTTTCGTAAAACAACAATTTTCTACCTTGTACTGATTATTTCATTACTGTAAAGGTTAATCCAAACAGACATGCTATTTTGCGTGTTTGTGCTGGTTTCTGAGAAGGGCTTCCTTCTGAATGGCACCATCTGAATTGGCCTGTTTTGGTTGCTACCGTGTCAAAACTATTCCGACATATCAGTAATGTTTATGCTCCACTGTACACTTTTATTTTTCCGGTTCACTGTAAAAGGACACCGCTGAGGTACAGCAACTGTAGAGGATTTGTGTCGAACAACTTTGACAAAAC
This sequence comes from Apogon hyalosoma, assembly GCA_037367295.1. NCBI lineage: Eukaryota > Metazoa > Chordata > Actinopteri > Kurtiformes > Apogonidae > Apogon > Apogon hyalosoma. The sequence goes on along the minus strand of JAPQRP010000024.1, from coordinate 28,618,967 downwards.
ACACACACAGACATGAATGCTTGACACCAGTATAGGCAATCTGGACAGCGAGGAGAAGATAAGTCTTTTTGTTCATCTAACTTGTATAAAGTGATTATGGACATACTGAGCCCTCCATATTTAGACTTCTTGACGCCCCTTCCTCAGTCACCCCCTGGTCCGACTGTTGTAATCTAATTTTCCGCTGACAGAGGCCGTGGAGATCCTTGGGTCACGGTGCGAGTCCCACCAACCCCCCCGCCCCTCAGCCTACCCTGCTCCCTCACGCTCTAACTAAGAAGTCGCCATGCAGCAGACAGCACACATTAGATCTGTCTACCACTGTGCCGGCTAACCAATGCAATCCATAACCCTGCACTGCCTGGGTAATCAGAGGGGGAGATTAGAGAAATAGACAGCAGAAAGGAATTGCATTTATCCTCATATCCGCTTTTTGTTATTCCTATCTTAGCTCAACACCTTACAATACCTGTCCAAGTCCCTGCCAGAGTGAACGATGAACTGTATATTGTATATAATTTTAAACCTGTCAGAGATGTGTTAGGAGGATAAAAATAGGGTTGAAGAAAGTGTGCCTGCCATGTTGAAACTGAGTGCTGAGGCCACACCTGGAGAGGTCACACTCCTTGTTGACCTTTAGTGTGTCACCGACCTTACTCTCCCTTAGTTTCACTATACATCACTCTGCCTGTCAACACTTGCGTACGGCCTCTGCTGCATATGTTATCTACAGCGTGACGCATGCCAGACAGATACTTTTGTCAGCGGTGAGTAGTTGGGCTCTTAAACTTGATTTGCCTGTTGAGGGATTTATCCCAATAGTTTTGACTGTTGCAGTACAGCACTGATGTCAATATCTGGCATGTTTGTTTCCGGTGAATTGTCTTGCAATGATACGGCCTTAAAAATCCCCACTGGTCTTGATTCCATCATAAATGACACAAAGATTTCTATTTTTAATCGTTTTTTTTTTTTTTTTCATCTATGTCTTGCATTGGCCTCTTTCTCTCTCCTACTTCCTCTCCCTCTTTTTTTTTTTATCCCTCTCTCTCCCTCCCTCTCTCCTCCAGGCCGTAGCATAGCCAGTAGCTGATAGGCATCTCCTCTGGAGTCTGCTGTAGTCTGCCCCGGCTTCAGACAAAGTGCCTCCATCAGACCAGTGAGGCTCCCTGGGAACCTAGCAGCAGACCCCCTGGCCCCACCACCAGTCTGTGTGAGTGTGTGCTTGTGTGACTGTACAGTATATAAGAGTGTGTGTGCGTGTGTGTGTGTGTGTGTGTGTGTGTGTGTGTGTGTGTGGATGACAAGGGCCCAGACTGGAACCTTTGTGTTCCACCCCCGGTGTTGTAAATGGGTTTTGTAAACTCAAAGATGTGGAGATGTGTACTGTCCACAGTATGGCGGCCATGGCATGAATGCCTGGTTTATTCTGAGCTGCATGAAGCACACCATACTGTTACTGAGTATTATTATAATAGGTCTGAATTCATGCGGTTGTGCTGTAATCCATGTGAAGGAGTCATATCAAGATGGACTGTTTCTCAAAGTTCCAAGACACACACACACATCACACACTTCATAAGTCATGCTTCCACTTCAAATCTGCACTTGGCATCAGGGAACCCTTGGGAACGCTTGGCTTTTTGACTTTCATCATAACTAGAAAGAGAGGGACCAAATGGACAAAAACAAAAAAAAAAAAAAAAAGCCAAAGGAGGAAATAAGGAGAAGTGCTTTTATCAGGGGCCCAGTATTCAGGGCCTGACACACACATGTCCAATCAGACACACACATATAGTCTTCCTGTACCTGACCCCGATGCAACCCCCATAACTTTCCAACATTTAAAAATGTACTCAAGGAGGCTATTCTCCCACTGGAGTTTATCCCTATGTGTGTGTGTGTGTGTGTGTGTGTGTGTGTGTGTGTGTGTGTGTGTGTGTGTGTGTGTGTGTGTACATTCCTCTCAGGCTATCGCCACCATCACTTGACAAGAATTATATAATTGCAGCCTGTGATCTCATTTTCCTCAAAGAGCATTTTGAAGTTTCCTTTCCCCTTTTGCTCTTTTTGTTTCTTCCGTCTCCACTTGTTTTAATGTTAAAATGACTCACATTGAATCCCCCTCCTCTCCTCCACTCTGCTGTGCCATTCTGCAACTGCAAAATTAGCTCACTGGTCACTGATTGTAGAAACTTGGGTTTGCTGAGTGGGTTTAAATCAGAGTGTTTTTTTTTTTTGTTGAGTTGATGAGCTTTGGTGTTAAAAAAAAAAAAAGGCAATAAGTTGATATAATGAAAAAGAACGTACTCATTAAACACTTGGATTGGAAATTTAAATGATTTTATTTTGCAGACGAAATCATTTTCCTCTTACATTTCTAACCACATGCGTTTAATAAATTTTTATGATGATATACTGTTTTTAAAAAATCTTGGGTTTTTTTTCTGTTTTTAGAATATACCTGATTATTAGAAGTTAACAGTAATATAGGTTTTAAATACCAAACTTATGAAAATGTCACAATTTTCAAGAGGTTTTAAATTAGGCAACTTGATTTTATATTTACTTGCTTTTCTGTTTCATTTCAGGTGGGAAGTTTATCAATAAAAATGAAAATATATTATAAAATCATATAAAATGCACTATTTTAGCCAATGTAAACACAATTGGCTCTGTTTTTTTCACACAGTACTGTTTTTCTTTTATCCTTCTGCCACATTTAGATGCTCATCACAAATCCAATCCAATTTTCCTCATATAGCTGCTCTAAGTGGAAACCAATCATTATTTAATTCCATCCTATAACTATACATCTTTGTAGCTGCAGTACTTCCTACAATCAATAGAGGGCAGAAGTGATCTGCAGAGGCTTGTCTTTATATCAAGTAAAACAGACAACCACACTGTTTATATATTTAAAAGCATGTGCATGTGTGTGTGAGACAGATCTTTCAATGTGTTTAGGTTTTGATTGCCAGTTTATTTCTTTGATGACTGTCTGTGTTTTACTTCACCAGCTGTTTGCACCACACTGTAAAGTTTAAACGGCTCTTAAAAGAAGCAAAGGTAACTCACATTACTATTACCATTACTATTCAGATATTCTCTTTTTATTTACATAGATCATATAAATAAAGGCTACATGAGGCTATACCTGGAATTAGTGCTTTCCTCATCCTGGATTTGAATTAATAAATTATTAAGTGTATCTCACTTGAATTTCCTCAGAGTGTTACGTAGATTTTTCACTGAGTTGTTTACTTTTCTTAATTTCTACACTGTGTTTTTCCACTGACATCTTGCAACTGTGTAGCTGTATGTAATTCATTGAAGGTAACAGAAGACTACCAAGTACAAACTGTCCTCATCATTTATTTTCCTCCTTTCGCAGTATAATGGAAAAGAAAATGGCTTGTCTTTTTTTTCTACTCCCATAAATCAAATAGCATCAAATGTATGGAAGAGTTAAAGAGCAACACTCGCCCCTGTGGTTTGGTGGCTTTATTGTCACACAAGCCTTATCTCTGATTGACACCTCTGGAAATGTCCCAGGAGAGGGACAGATTTGCTGCAGGATTAAACTAATTTACCAGATGATTGAATGTGAGTCCAAAGCCACTCTTTTGGAAAAAATGCAAAAGGGGCTTCTGGCTACCCCTCCACTAGCCATGATACATGAATGACTTGGCAATCCTGCTTACTGTGTATGTGTGTTATATGTAAAATCTACACTATATCCTCCCTGATGAAATGAAATGTTTTGAAGGTGATTTCTGTGTTCTACCCCCTGGACAAAATTCATATTAAATTCCGGCTCTGCAATGACGGGCACATGGTTTTGATACTATTTTTAAATGCTGTTACACTGTTAAGGTTTTGGAAACATTCATTTAAAAGTAGACAGTCTGACATCCCAACCAGCCGCCATCTCTGGATTTGCAGCTTTAGCACTAGACGTGAATCATCATCAGGATATAAAGCAGATGGAGACAAGGAGAGATGGCTTTGGGATGACAGTGAGGAAGAAGGGGCTCCTCTGTAAGACTTGTACAACATGTAAACTCTGCATTTTGTTCACGTTTTCCACGGTCCCTCAAATATGTAAAAATATGTGAACATTTTCTGTGTGTCCAAACCAATTTGTGCCTAAGGGATGTTTCTTAATTGGAACACATTCAAGAGAACACTTGCATGCTCCCAAGTGGTGTACAAAATATCACATTAATTAACATGCAAAACAGTCCCGCTTGGCAATGCAGACATGCAAAAAGATTGCAGTGACAGCACAAAACAGACGTAGGCCGAAAGGAAATAAGGGCAAAGAATAGGAAGGAAATTTGCTCGAAAATTTAGCTGTAAGCCTGCTGAAGATCTTATTACATAGGCTGAAGATAGAGATCTCAGCTGGAATAATACTTAGCACATGCTGCCCTTTTAATTAAGCAGTAATATCTGCAGAGAGGGGTGGAGAGCAAAATCTCTCTGTTTCAGTCTTCATCTTCCTCTCTCTATCCTTCCATATCGCTGCTTCCCATCTTTACCCTCTGCTCCTCTCTCTCTCCCAATAATCTCCTATAAAAGGGATGGGCTGACGTGCGGGATGGGGGAGGAACAGGGTACACACTTTTTGTGGAGTGAGGGTCTTCTTGAAGGTGTTACACATGTTTGTGTTTATGAGTTACTGGGGCCGTCTGCACACCCCGTCGCTGGCCCTGGGGCTCTTACTTTGAGGTGTGTCGACATGCATGTTTGCTATGCATGAGTACAAACGTCTCGTATGCAGGTGAAGACCACCTCTAAAGCCAGTGGGTGGTGTGTGGGCACTTCTCTACCAGTGTGTTAACACTGAAGCCTGGCCTCAGCTTTGCCCTCAGGCTGCAGGGTCGTCCCTCTGTGGACACGATGCCTCATGTGAGTGTGGGATAGGAACCAGTTGTCCAAACAGGGCTGTCCAACCTGGTGGGGTCTGAATATCAGGATCTCTCACCATGGGGCAGCTGTCAGGGACAGACCCTTGGCGTCAAGACCCGGACCTCATTAAGTTCAGTCGCCAAAATGTTTTGATGTCAAACTAAGAGATATTAAAGTCTTCATTGTTTAACCTACTCTGGTCACAATAACTGTCACCTAAGGTGAGGATGTGATGTTTGTGTTTACTATAGCAGTAACAGTCCACTCTTCCTCTTGTTCTATGATGTTATAAATCCACAAACAACAAGTTATGACCAATGTTTTCCTCCTTATTGTAAGTTGTTCTGTTGGTTTAACTGATGATTACCATGGTAACAAAGGTCTTGCTGGTGCTGATCGGAGGTTGAGTTTATTTAATTTAACTGATTGCTTCCATTCAAAGATGGAGGTAATCTATTACTCTTCTTCATTCTTTTGTTGTTGGCAGGTTTCCATACACATGTATTACATATTATAACCAGGTTTTTGGAAACTGGCAATATGCACGGCAAATTTATGTCACTCCATCCACCACATTTATGAGAATAAAGAGTTGATTCACCATCAATGTAGTATTTCATACAATAACATACTACCTCAACTGTTGAGGAAAGAACTGAGATGTAAGGAGTACTTTGCCAGTAAACCCAGAGTTGGCTTTTGCTCTTGCCCCCAAACTGAACCTCTGGTCTGGATCATATAGTGTTGTTTCAAACATTTACTTCTGCAGCTCTTAATGCAAGGCGGTATTTCACTGCTGTTTCCATTTCATATGACATTTTGGTTTGTTTCTTGTGTTAATTAATTGCAATGTCACACATAATAATGTTTTGTTAAATCTGTTTCCACTTTTACTTGCAGTTACCTTTAGCCAGTTACAACTGAAACACCACTTTTGACCTCTTGCAGGCATTAAAACAAAATTTCTCAATTTCAGATATAAAATGCAAGTAAGGAGTTCATTCTTGTCTTTTACCTCTACCAACCTAAATGAGAATTATTGCTGTAGTTTTTGCTTTATCCCATGAACTGGCAGACAAATGGGAGTGATCACATAACTTCCTTGGCAAAGGTAATTATATTTCGCATTTGATGCATTGTCACAGTACCAATATGACTGTGTTTAACACAGTAGTATAAAATGCGGGGATCTGAATGCTTGGTTGTTATATTGCATTACTGTTCTTAGGTATAAAGCTGTTAATCCTCTGAGTATGCTATTTAATCTAGTGGCTGAGTGACGCCTCTGTGCACTTGCAATTGTACGACATGTAGCACATAAAGCCTTTATTCAGATGTGTTAACCATTGCTCTGTGCTCCATACAAGTGCAAATCGAGTTAACACTCTGTGTTAGCTTGTGTCTACACACCCTGCGCCTGTGTCATCACTCTACTCACGCCAGCGAAGGAGCTCATTCTGTGATTCTACACACACACTGACACACAGAGGAACTCCGAAAGGCCACATGTTAATCAGCTGTGAGTTAAACTTGCAGCGGAGAAAAGACAACAGATCAGCTCAATTAACACAAAAAAGAAAGTGCTTCTTACACACACAGATTTAGCTATTGCACCTGCAGCTGAAAGGGCATTGTTCCAGGAGCCCCCTCCCCTCTCTCACTCTCTCTCTCCCTCTCTGGAGGAAAGCTGTTTTGTGGCTGCTCTTTTCTCTCCTCTCCAGGCCTTGGCCTTTCCACAGAGCACCCCTCCTTTCTCCCATTTCCCTGGGTCGCTACTCTCTTTCGTAGGTGCACGGCGCCCCTCGCCTGCCTCACTGCAAACACAGCTGACAGAGGGCTGCTCACGTGCCACTCCACAGGGCCCCAAAATCTCTTTGAGTGTGTTGCAGAGGCAGAGAGTGTTGTGCAGAAAGTGGGGGTTTGTGTGTTTGAGGAGGATCGTGCTATTCATCTTATTCCTCTTAACGGTCAGGATGTCTGTCCACTTTCAATTGTTTGGTTTGATTGTTCTCTTATAAAAATCCCAAACATATCATGTAATCTACTCTTATCTTTGTAAAATGAGTTAAATTGAGTAGCATGAGGCTTAGAGTTAAATTTGAAGACTTTATCACACATAAAGACCCTTAAGATTCCTGTTATTGCACATGCAGAAAGGTAGTGGCGCCTGTGCTTGTGGAGTGCTTTTCATTTCCAGTGTAAAACAGACTCTCTTAGATGACTTCACTGAAAAATGTGAAATAGAATAAATGACTAAATGACTGATATCACGAGGTTATTATTGACCTGTTCTTTCTAAGTAAAGTATGTTTCGTCTCCACTCCTCTTGGAAAATCATTCTGTCCTTGGCTCTAATGCCGTTTTGCATTGCTCTCCTCTTTGGCTCCCTGTCCCATTTGTCACTGCAGCCCGTATTGCTCATTCTCACTGATCATCCTATCACAGTGCTATTTTTCATATTTCTCATATCCGCTCCCCTTATCTCTCTTCCAGCGCCTGGGCCAGACACGCAAAGCTAATACAGGCTCCTAATACGTGCACAGAATTCAGTGACCAAAGATCACAGTGGTGTGAAATACATATAGATTTCATACGTTATTCTGTGTTGCTTGTAATAGGATCGGGCTTATCCCATTTCCAATAACTCAGGAGATAACATGAAAGTACACATGGTTTATCAATGAGAAAGTGGAATTTCTAACAGGGCCACAGACATGAAGTTACTCAGCCCACACAAATTAGGACACTTGTGGAAATGGCAACCATTTATTATTATAGTGATTTGAATATCAGTTATTCACTGAGCACTTGACAATCAATTTGTGCAGCTACTTGCTAAGTCAGAGAAGAAAAACAGGCACACACTGAGATAGAAGTTGTTGCTCTAAGTGTGTGTTTCTGAGCATGTGTGCATATGTAACTGAGTATATATGTTGTGGTTGATGGATGAGCTGCTGCAGCTATTGCTTGAGCGGTGTTACTGGTATTCTAACCATGCTGTCTGTGTGTTTTACTGCCCTGCTGGGGTTGCTCTTTCATAAAGACCCTGCCTGGCTGCATCTATCTCCCCAGGTTAAAACAAACACAAATGCCCACCACCACCATTCACCCCCTCCGCCTCACCCCCCCCCCAAACACCACCACCACCACCCCTGCCTGCTTGGCCTGCCCTCCTCCTTCTCTGGCTCCAACAGCCCCATCCAGGGGGCAATAAACTCGTTATCTCCCCCTCTCAGATCCTAATCTGACGGCCCGCCGCCCTGCGCACTGCCAGGTGACCTGGGGTGGGGTAGGTTTAGGGAGGGGTGAAGCTCGCTCTCCAGCTCTTGTAGCTCCAGCTCCAGCTCTCCTCTGCTCGCCTTTTAAATCCCTTCAGCTTTCCCTGCCTGTCAGCAACATCTTAACCCCCACCTTCTGAAGCCCTCCCCTGCCTGGGGCTCTGACGACCTCCTCCCTCCTCTTTCTCCTCTCTCTCTCTTTCTCTCTCTCTCTCTCTCTCTCTCTCTCTCTCTCTCTCTCTTCGTCCTTCTCCCCCCGCGCTTTCAGCAATTAATCCAGCTATTGATCACAGCAAAACTCAAAAGGCTGGGGAGGCTGCAGGCAGACTGGTTGAGGTCTATTCAGGCCGCTGGCTGCACGAGAAGCACTGCTGATAAAGCTACAGCGTTGAGGCCTTCGTGTTTGTTCAATTTTGCTCTGGTCAGTAGGGATGGAAGTCAAGAACCAGTTCCAGTTGAGGACCAGATCCAAATTGTCTGATCAATGTGAAACATCAGAGCCTCAGAGATTATCAATACTTCTTATTTATGCCAATGTTCTGTTGATTTTGTGCTTGTCAGGATATGACACCATAATGCAGTGTTTCCCAAAGTTTTTTTTCTCTCCCCAGTATTTTAAAATGATAAGCCTTCACAACCCAGTTCATGATAATAGGCCTCATGTATAAATCAAGTACTTTTCTGAGTAACTGTTCCTGATCATTTTTAGTCTGAGCCTTTTTGAAAACTTATGCATTTCTTAAGTTACAGCTTAGTTTTATGCATGTATTATTGAAACCTTACATGAAATGTGTTAAATACTTCATAAGTGAGACATAATAAATGCATTTAGGAACAGGCTTGATTTTTTTATATTTACTTATCAATAAAATAAACTTTCATAGAGATTTTGTATAATTGGTACAATTACCTGAATCTCATTCAGTACAATGAAATGCTTCCTGTTGAAACTTTCTTGAAATGGAGATTTATTTCACACTCAAAAAAGCAACTTGTGAGAGTAAAAGGCAATACAGAAAGCTGTTGTCAGCTTTCTTATGTCTGTAAATTATAACAACCAAGACAATAATACATCTGTCAGCAAGGACTTGAACTCTAGAAATGACTTATTTTTTGTGTTTTGTTTTTTTACTTTTTTCCCCTAGGAGGTGTATCTAGAAACAATAAATGAATCAAAAACAAGCAGAATAAATAGTACCATCAGTATCAATAAAATCCTGTCCTTCCCTTTCCTGATGATCATTTGCTTCCATTTAAATGTAACTCTTTCTGTGTTGTTGGGAAAAATTCAGTGCCATCTCGTACTATAATGCCTGTAATTTATGTGTAAGGAAGTAAAAGGTAATGTAATCCATGTAATTCTAGGTGCAAGAGGTGATAGTTTTTTGCTGTGTTGCTGCACAGTTGGTCTATGTATCAGTGAGGGAGTGGGGTTTCTGACAGTGTGGCTGATTTTGGCAGAATTCCAGTCATTCTTCAGGTCTTTTTGAGGAATGCTTTAAGATACTCTGGTTATTGTTCTTTGCATGCAGGGTCAAGAGAGGCCCTCCAACATTTTATAGTAAAGTAAAACCAGACAGATATTCATAGACGTGCTGTATATAAGCCATGACACCCCTTTGGCGTATTCTTCTTTAAAATACATTCAAAATGTTGACATAACCTGACTATAGTTAGCATGGTGTCCAGGGACTAATTCATAAGCCAGACCACCACCTGTGACAGGAACAATACTTAAGTAATGTGTGTTAGATGTCTTTGACCACTCAAGTCTGATTGAACTTTCCCTCAAGATTCACACCCTTCCTTAATGACTCATGCTCAGACTTTGATGGTTTGTTGAATGATTGCGTGGGTGTTTCTGTGTTACCTTGTGTGTGACTGAATTTCTTTGAATGTCAACACTCGTGCAATCATCAGAAGTAGCATCAGTGTGTCATCATATGTAAAAAACTCCCATAGGGGGTTTCCTTGGTGAGCACAACTTCTGGTGAACCGCCGTTCTTTTCGTTGGCTGGCGGTGACACAGTCATCCTCTGTGCGGCGTGGGGCTCAGGCCGAGGCTGCAGTCCGTGTCCAGGTCTTTGATGTAATGAGCGAGGCGAGCTGTTTGGGTGTTTGGGCTGGAGCTGGGACAGACGGGGGCAGAGTGTGATGGAGTGATTACTCTCCTCGCTGCTCTCCTGTCTACCCTGGCATGAATGCCCCTCTTCATTCACCCTAAAAGGCACATTATTGGCCTGAGGAGAGTGGGATATCCTGGCCACTGACCCCAGAGTAGGGGTCAAGGGGAACAGGGGGGCAGATGAAAGGGAACATAATTATGGGCGAAAGACAAAAAGAAACCTTGTCTCCAAACAACTATTTTGGTGGGAAGGGGGGAAAGGGGTCTGGTTAAAGGGAGCACAATTGAGATCAAGACATTTTCCCTGGCAAGTTATGTCCTTATCGCATCCCCTGCTCCATCATGTGAAGCTGAGGCCCAGCCCTGATTGGCAGAGCCGTGGCTCTTATCTGATGACGATTGGCCGAGGCCCGCGGGCACAGGAAGTGACAGCATGGTTCCCACAGTCCCACCCTTATGAGAAATAGTCTCTTTTCAGCCAGTGGGAGATTTGAGATGTGTTTGTACGTGTGTTAGGCTAGGTGCCCAACATGTCTATGAAAACTCATTTTAAAAAAATCACAGTGTTGTTAAACACTGTATATTTACTAAATGTGGGAGGGTTTTCTTGCACCCCGCAGAGGCTCTCGATCTTTGGCCTCTGACATTATGGCAGCCTCAAGGTCTTTGTTTGTCTGACCTAACATGCTTTAACTAGTCAAATGACCATCTGACATGGTGTTTTTCCAATCATATACTCCAGGGAATCATGTTCTAGTCCTAGAGGAGAATCTTGTCAGGTCCAGAATTGATTTTGGAAGATTTGTTTTGGCTGTTGTTTCCTGTCAAGTCTCATCTGACAAACTGGGCGTGAGTGTGAAATCCTACTGTCAAAAATAATGTTCAGGGCTTTTAACATAAACTGGTATATGTCACTCTGTCCATCTGTCGATCTGGTTCTAGGACATGAGCCAATGTTGGACATGGTTGTTTTGTGTTTTCACCCTGGTGGTCTAGACTAGAGCACAATTTGGTTATTTTTTTTGTTTGAGAGCCAATGAATAAGGAAACTTATCAGGAGTGAGGTGGTATTTTATGTCATACAAGATCATGTTCCATTCTTTAGGATTTTATCAGCTTTCATGCTACATTAGTTGTACATTTCTCTGTTTGTAATTTGTATCAATGAACAGTGTTTTTATTGTGATGCTAACTGTAATTTTCTATAAAAGCCCATCAGACAGGAATTACTGAAGGTGTTTGGCCAAGTTATTTTTTCAGGCCAACCAGAGACTGAACTGAATTAGGTGGTTTTAGTTGGTGATAGAGAACAGTGTTCTCCTAATGTTCATATGTTGGTGATAGGAAGTATTAATAAAATTTAAAATTCACCTAAATGTATATTATGTTGTAAATAACAAAATAACTCTTGTGTTTGCATGTTATGTCCTGTCTAGGTGCTGCCCTATGTCCTCTTCTGTCTTTTTTTTCAAAGTTGATATTTTGGATTTGGTTCAGAGTCTTGAAAGATAACAACTGTTCTTATTATGGATTCTTATTATGTTCCAGCCTCTCCTAATTTGCATACCTTGTGTCTTATTTGGACACTTTGTCAAGCATGACAAAACATTTTTGTTGCTCCAGTGCCCTTGACATTTGTCAAACTGTCTGTGGGCATATTTGTAGCATTTTTCTTTTGTCCCCACCCACATTCTGTCAAGGTCCAACTCATACTCTGCCTCTGATTCACTCTAAGCTTAATATTGTTTTTAAAATAAGGCGAGTTTGTATATGTGACAACATGCTCTGTGCTCATCCTCTTACGTCAAAACCTTGACATATACTGGTTATTAAAAATGAACTGACTAAATTAAAAGCTGTGGTAACAACTACATCTTTCCCTGATCATGTAGGTAAATGTACTTTGTGTTAAAGAAGCTAGACCTTTAGTTTAATGGTTCAGTATCTCTTGTCTGACACAATACACTTTACCAACACCAAATGGCTGTTCTCTACATATTTCTTGTACTCTAATAACATAATGAAAGACGTGAAAACCCCAACTAGTCTGTCCATGTTGACAACTGGGTGATTCTGGGTGTGTTGTCTTTCAGATTATGTATTTTTACAATCATATACTTTAACAGAAACTTGGATTTTCTTAACTTGCAAAAATTATCATTTAAGCACCAAATGTGATATATGTAATTGATGGCATGATTTAAATTCTATTAAAAAATGATTAATCTCTGTATATCATTTTTTTTAAATCAAGTAATAAAGTGGAACTAGGCAATCTGATGATCTTGGATAGTGATTAATCTAAATTTGGCAGATCATCTGTTTTGTTTTTTTTTTGATTGTATAGATTGTGTCAATAAAAAAAGTAAATAAACAGCACTGTCAAAACTTTTCTTACGAAGCTATCATTCAGCCCTTTTATCAGTGTTATTATAGCATCTTAGAGAGATTATGCACCTACCTCAATTTGTAGCGTTATCATTGCTAGCATAAGTTGCTAGGCTAGTGAGTTTGTTGTGGTCTGTTTATAGCAATGCATGAGTGCCTGTCCATGCTGAAGCAAGTGTGTTCTCTTGCAGAGTTTGTGCAACATCATTTTGCTACTGATTAAGAAATGTGGATGAAAAATGACTAAAAGTTCATCAGATGTGAGCTCAACTTCTGAACTCCAACATGCAGTTAGTCTGCTTTACACACATGCTTTAGGGATATGTTAGTGTGAAAACATTTTGATGGATGTTATTTTCATCTGAATATTGTCAATATTGTACTAATGTTACTACAAAATGATGCAGAAATGCAGAGTTTCTAGTCAGACAGCAACAAAAAAAAAAAAAACACTACACACAGCTGAAGCCACCAAAAACCACAGCAAATAAGATGAAAATGTGTTACAGTTTGGCCAAGTAGATTTTATATTAGGTGAGAATTGTGATTCAGATGGTCACTTGTGGTTCTCTATCAACAGTTTGCCATGTGATGATGTTTTGGACAGATCAACCAGTTCTAGGTTCATTGGTCGTCCACTAGAAAGGACAAGAGTCTCTTTCATGTAAGAGTATCAACATGTTAAAAAATGTGTTGTATGACTGTCTTCTTTCTATAACAATGTACAAATCCAACACCCAAAAGTTTGTTGAAAAATCTGTACCTTGTGCACATAAATGTTGAAAGAGTTAGGTGCATCAGTCTAACGCTCGTAAAAAGTTGATGTGGTGATTCACAGTTGACATTATTGCGGTATTGTTGAAATGTGCTCAAAATGTTCAAAAAGTACTTATACACACACTGAAATAACTTAACCGTTTTATTTTGAAAAAAAAAGATAACATGCTCAATGTACTTTCTGTTGGTAGACACATCAAAATATTAACATGTAAACATCAAACATGCAAATGTGCATTAAAGATGGCACCTTATGGCCATAAGAGGGAACTGCACTTTGTGCAAATTGTAGATAAGAACCAAGAATACTTTTCTTTGCATTCAGCGCTCAAGACTAGGTCTAGTCTTACAGACTTAAGAACTGGTATAGAAAGAACACTTTCACTGTTTATATACCTTATCTAGAAATCAAATGTGCATGTAAAAGCAACACTACCATTTCTGTGTGAAGTGTTGCCCCCCTTTGTGGAGACTTTTTTCCTGTATTTTCTGCAGACAGGTTGACCATCTTTAATTAGTTTCCCCTCAGCATCCTTTAAAAATCCAAACTACATCCAGACTTCCGACCTTGTCCTTTTAGTCGGGGGAAAAATCTCTGGAGCACTGTCCATACGGGCAGAGCCCTGCACCGGGTCGGGCCAAACATTGCAAACTACGCATGCATGCCTGGAGTGCTGCTGCTTCTCCAGGAAATGAGCTGTATCACTGAGAGTTTTTCAAAGTGCAGTAATTAAACACGGTTTTAATGATAATTAGAATTTGAAAGAGTAATACTAACCGTCTGGAATTTTACCACGGTTTATCATCATACCGGCAATCGTTACATCCCTAGTGGTGAGGTTTGAATCAGTAAGACAGTTTTCACTCACCAATGTCCAACAGGTTGTTGCTTGTATTGAGTGAAGATACTGTAAAAGAACTTTTATCCATGGTGTCCTCTTTTCTCCTTTTGATCAGCTTCACATTTTCCACTGCTGATGGCGATCTGCCGACTCATTTCAATAAATGGGGAGTAGAAAAAGGATTTTTTAATGATATGTCAGGAGTCGAAAGGCTGACCACTTGACAGCATTATCTAACGCTGACTGATTAGGCGGCTGTGGGGCTGTGTTTGGAGCTGTTAGTGCATGTTTTGACACCTGTGGGCTTTGGACAGGTTAAATGCAGCTGGAGTGTGTGTGAATCTGTGTGTGTATTTGTGCTTTTTAGTGCATGAGAAGGCTTTTGGCTGCATTCTGGCTGATGGATTTAGGATCCAGTCAGTGTGCAGAGGCAAGCACTCCCCTCTGGCTGATGGATGGAGGTCAGGGAGGTGTGGGGCTTTCCTGCCCACCCAGGGATGACTTTACTGGGGCTAGGAGGAGTGCTGCCACAGACCGCTTTACCAGCGCAGGACGACTCAGATTCCAGGCCAAGATTCACGATTGCCCTTTACAGGAATGTGGTCAGGCAGAGGGAAAGGTGTGTGTTTGTGTGTATGCCAGTGTTGGTGGAGGCCTCTGCTTTTAATGTGGGTTTAGGATGTGTTACTGCACTTGAGGGTATATAAGGAGGATGTTAGATGGTGGATCACTCGCTGCTCTTAAACCTGGATTGAGAACTGACACTTGACGATGACTTAGTGGGAGCAATGAAAAGGCAGCTGCATGCTTGTCTTGTTTAAAAAAGTACAAGTTTGTGATGAGGGAGAGACGAACTAGCATTAGGAAGGGAACATTGGCCTGAGCAGCTTTATTACTGCCAGAGATTTACACTCTACTTTATTCCCAACTGTCACTTGTAAAACTAAAGGAGAGGATAGGAGAGGAGGGGGGCGATGATATACTAGCACGGCCCTATATGATGATCAAACCCAAACAGGAAATCAGTCGGATGACTTAGCTAGGAGGAGGATGTCATCATGCAGCTGGATGTTCAGATGGGGAACAATATATCTGTTATTTCTCATTTCAGCTTCAGTCAATCGGCCCTTTCCTCCCTAAACCTGCTGTCCTAATAAAACCTCTTTTTTTTTTTAATTTTACATAAAAAAGCAATAATATATTTCAGTAATAATCTAAGAGCATTACAGAGTGCATTTTACGTTCCTATAATTGCTATGTCTTTATTAATTCTCCTCTCACATAAACATCCTCTGTCTTGCATATAAACACAAGCACATGCACTCACATATGACACTGTCATCTTCGGGGGACATATCCTCGGGTGATCTTGTGCTGAGAAAAAAAAAAAAGAACTGCTTTGACGACTTGAAGAGGAATTTGAAGAACTGTCCCGAGGAGTGTTTCTGAGAAAATAGATAAGATAAACTGATGGAGTAGTTCAATGAGGCATTCAGAGAGATCAACCCCCCTGATAAACTCATAGATAGAGAGAGGAAAAGGGGGAGAGAGTGCAGGTATGTGTGAGGTAGTCAGATTTAGGAGATGCAGTTGACAGGTTTTGTGTACAAGATTGTTGTTAGATTATGGTATCTTACTGGAGCGAGCAAGATACACGGACGTGGTGCGAGTCACTTTTGAGCAGTGTTTGAGCATGTGGAAGGGGCTGTGTGCTGTTGTTTAGCCACGCTTGGCTATACGGGTCTCTCTCGGACTGCATTGTAAAATCACATTGATCTGGCCTGACAAGGCGTTGAGTCTTATCCCTGCAGCGAAAGCTTAGGGGTTGACGCCACCGGCTGAGGAGGATAGCGGCAGCGGATAAGATGAGGGAGAGGCGAAGATCCTCTGCCTCATCGGCCGCATTAAGAGATGGGAGGAATCTAAAGTGTAAAATCGGCCTCTTTTGCGATCAGTTGGGATTTAGCGCTGGTTTGTGGCAGTCGGCGCCGGCGCTGAGTTCTCCCTCCTGACAGGGTAATCGCCCAGGGGCTTAGCGCCACAGGAAGAACAATACCTCCCACTTCCTCTCATCTCATCTCACGGATGATCTGGACAAAGTACACGTCCACATCGACCATATCTGCCAGAGCAAAGCAGCCAGGGAGAGACAGGAGGATGACAGACCGAGGCCTGAGAGAACGCTTAGAAGTCCAATACGCTGTCAGTGAAGGGCAGGCATGAAGGAATGTTTGTGTTTGTCTTGATGTGTGTTTCTGCATCTATGTGCTCTCTAAATATATGTGTGTGGCTGCGCATCACTTTGTAAGTTTATCTGTCTGTATGCTGTTTATGCACAAGCACTATTACACACACATATACAGCATATGTGTGTATTCACAGTATTTTAAGATATGAGTTTGTACCTGCACACACAGATGATGCGCTCATAAATGTATGTGAAGTAACGGCATCCAGGGGGGTCAGTGCTAATCTGCCTCAGGTTTTAGTATGTAGAATCCCTCCTGTTCACATTAATAAGCGCCCTAAATAAAGCTGTATCTCTGACACATGCAAATGAACCGACGCAGCAGTAAAAAAGATCAAAAGATGAGAAAGGCTGCTATTACAGTAATCTACCTTGGCGGAGATGAGAGGCTTTTATCTGGTGTAAATTAACTGGCTGATCCGCAGTCCATCATCAGCCACAGGATCAGAAGGCGTCAGGTAGCACAGCGCAGCATAAATGTGTTTCTAACATAAAACACTAAAAAACAGCCAGTGGTCTGCTTTTATCAGCACATGGCAGCATAAACCCATATTTAAATCTTTCCATCTACATGTACCTTGTTGTTTATTAGATTGTGTAGTACAATTGAGCAAAATAGCTGAAGCTTTGTAAGGCAAAGAAACCAGAGGTGGTAACTCTGGTAAAAGTGAAATTACTGATAGAATAAAAGTGAGTAAAAAGTGAAAATGAAAAAAAGACTTAACGGACATTTCGACACACTGTTTCTGTGCAAAGGTAGCTGAAACTCACGTCATATTAATATAATGCAAATACTATTAAATTATTCTAACCTCAAATAAAATTAAAGTAAGAAAACAACTTAAAAAAAATGGTTAACTTCACCCTATTGTACAAATCACTTTTGTCAGCAACACAATTCTAAACCTTATGGTGACTTTTCCCTATGCCCCTGTCTCACTGTCATGCCTGTTTTTTTCTTTCTGTGTCTTCTACATCCTTTTAATCTTGGATTCGCGTTATTAGTATTACGCCATTGATTTAGTTTTCGAGTAGGTTTTGGTTCATTGAAACTAATGTAATGAGCCTGTTTTGGTAATGTTAGTAAAAGAAAATGATAGAAAATGACATTAAAAGTGTAAAAGTGTCAAAAAATAACAGTCAAGTAAAGTAAACTCTGCTCAAGTACAATAACAAAGTCTTTGTTGCTTCCCACCTTGAAAAGAAACTTGTAGATAATCTGAATTTTTAAAAACAGTTGGTCGGTCTATCATTTTGCAAAAAGTTTTACCACTATTGACCTGTTCATTTTTCTCTGTATCTGTCCTATTGAGGCTGCGCTGGCTGCACTGTAACCTGAGATACGATTCTCCTCCCCTCTTTCTCTCTGTCCAGGTGCTGGGCTTCACTGACCGTCTAAATCTGTTAAGTACAGTCTCACTCCTCTCTGTCTGGCCCCGTGATAAGGAGCAGAGTTTCCAGTCTCTACCTCACACACGCATTCTCATATAACCCAGCCATTACTTTGCATCATTGAGGTTTATTTTACCTGATAAGCACACTGAGGAACCATTCTCTCTGCTGCAAGTCCTGAATAGGAGCGGCTGAACTGAAAGGGGTTTTAGCTATCTGAAGTATGGCAACCATTTTTATGACACTGCCTGTTGCACTTAGCAGCTTGTTGCCGGGTTTTCAAATCAAGCACGTGCACAATGGAAAAGTACTCCATTGTGTGCATAAAACAATCAGGGGTAATTATATGACCGTAAAAGGCTGGTCCTCAAAGCAGGGGAGCTATTAGCGAGAGAGTTTTTACATACGTAAATCACCCACTACATACACAAGCATACACACAGCTGTACTCTCACACACTGACACATAACATAGCCTCAGGGCATGATCTTTGCCCTGTAGGAGCTGCTAATACGCCCAAATGACTTCCCAGCAACTTGGAAACATCAAGTGCCTGAGTGCCCAACAATAATGACATCTGCTCCAGACCGGTTTGCGGTGTGTGTTCAATTGCTATTAGCACCACAAACGGCCACAAGAGGTCCTGCCTGTATGTGCCACTGTGTGTGAAAGATGCTCATTCATGTCCATACCCCACTTTTTCAACAAAACACTCCATCTTAAATCTGTGGCCCTTTAAGTTTACATCGATGTTATTGCGATCTTTGCAATGTGTGTGTCTGTGTGTGCATGTGTTACCTGCCTCTTTTGGCTGGAAACTGTCACTGTCTCTGTCTAATCGGATTGGGAGAACACCAGCGGCTAATGCAGCCTGCTGCCATCAAGTCGTCCATTTAAAGCAGCGCTGATCTGATTGCTGGAGTTTATTGGAAAATGGAACAAGCAGGGGAAGGGCCACAACCCCTCCTGCCTTCTACCCCCCCCCCCCCCCCCCCCCCCCCCCCCCCCCCCC
>JAPQRP010000024.1:28568892-28596896 GCA_037367295.1 Apogon hyalosoma | reverse complement strand
CACTGAAAAGTTCCTCTTTAGGTGATTATGTCTTATTTTAAGTGTGATGAGATATTTTGACAAGAAATGAGAAAAATGCAGTTGGTAAGATTTTTATTTTGGTAGTTGCCTACTAACATACTCAAACTCAGATATTATATTAGTATTATTATTTTATCAAATATATTCATATACATACACATGCATATATTGGAAATATGTCAAATTTGGTCTCTTTAGTTTTTTTTTTTTCTTCACCGGATGACCAGTGACCCATATGTGCATAAATCAGGTTTCTTAGTCCATATACTCATCCTGTTTTTTTTCCTCTTCACCCCTGACCTTTGACCCTTTTTGAGAGCAGACCTGTTTTTCTGAACTACCTACTGTCACTGTGCAGCTGTCTCTTAAGGGCTGTATATTTAGAATGCTTAACTCGCCAATGCTGAGCCGCGCTCTATTTCCTCTTTGGCAGAGGCAGGACTGAAGGTTAAAAATCGACAAATACCTGACTGGCTTTTCATTTGAGTTTATTTCTGGCCAGTGGAGGTAAATCTACTAGAACATGCCTGGCTCATCTTGCGCAACAAAAGCCAGACATTTTCCCGGAGCTCATGGCTGCTGTCATTCATCCAATCACAGAGGCACATGAATGAATGGTGGACGGTGAAAGCGGTGGCTGGAGTCTGACACTGATTCGTTTGTGTTTGTGTACCATGCAGTTACAAGGAAGCCCAGGAGGAGCTGCAGGAGTTTCAGGAAGGGAGTCGGGAGCTGGAGGCGGAGTTAGAGGCCCAGCTGGGACAGGCCGAACACAGACTGAGAGACCTGCAGACCGAGAACGAGAGGCTGAAGAACGAGGTGTCCAACCTGAAGGTAACCGGGCCATGTGACACGTTCTAAAGGTCATGTGGGGATTTGGGTCGTTTTCATGGCCATTTGTGGTTATTTACAAGGTTACCTGATGTGTTTGGTCCAGTGTCTAAGGTGATCCTCCTGCATCCTTTAATTGGATGTTAGGATCTAGAGGAAGAAAATAGAAAACTAGAAGGACAACTGTAACTACAGATCCAACGCTTAATCACAGCTAGTGATGTCACAAACGTGAAATGTTAGTTGACAATTAGCAGATAGATAGATAGAATTACTTATTGATACCAATCTGGGAAACTGCAGATTAAAAATTCAATAACTAAACATTCAGGTCTTGCATTTAGCATAATTTTATGCCACTATTATACAGGGTTCCTGTGGGGTTTTACAAAGTCTTAAATTTACAAGTCTACATTTAATACCTTTTTTAAAAAGTATTTTAAAGGTATTAAATTTGACATGGTACGTCTTCAGTTATATTGCCATAAACCTGTTGGCTGTATTATGTTTAAATGTCCAAACGAGAAAGAAAGTAACATTAGTCTACTCATTTCCACCCGTTT
Source organism: Apogon hyalosoma (assembly GCA_037367295.1). NCBI lineage: Eukaryota > Metazoa > Chordata > Actinopteri > Kurtiformes > Apogonidae > Apogon > Apogon hyalosoma. Next base: position 28,595,481 of record JAPQRP010000024.1, on the reverse strand, counting down.
CAACACGACAATTTATATTGAAAATAGGAACCAGCTCTTGCTAACTTTGCAGCCCCCGGTGATAAATGATCGCAGAACATTCAGTTCTGTGTACAGTATGTATGTAATATTCAGTCTTTACTGATGTGAATAAATACATTTTCCTAAATTCCAGAAGTCACAAATTTTTGCCAGTATGGCTGTGAAATAGGTGTTAAATTCATTAAGTAGTCTTAAAAAGTCTTAAACTGTAGAAACCTGTAGGAACCCTGATTATAGCTAATGTCTAATAATAGTTTTATGAAGAGCCATTTATAGGTATTTAACATTCAAACACATACATAAATACATAGAAATGACATTTCTGTTTGCCTTTTAGGCTTTTTTTTTTTTTTTTTTTTTTAAATATTTCACCTCATTGCACACCCAACATCACGACCAGTTTCAACCTAAGTGCATATAACAATAACACATAGATAAGGCAATCCCCTTGGCATGTCCATCTGCGCATATCACACGCGACGTAAAAGATTCAGCAAGACAAATCAGACATGAGAGACAGACTGGACAGTGGAGAAAAAGGCGTCATTATGTCTCATGTTCTGACTTCTACTTTAACCTTGTTAACCTTTTTGTACATGTGTCTGGAATTCTATTTGTGGCAGATTGTGTGTAACATGCCTTCAAGGGCTCTTAGATATTACTAATTTGTATACAAATGCAGATGGGTGATTCAGAGGAATTACACAGTGTTGAAAGTGTGGGGTTCAGTGTTTGAATGATCAGTGGTATGTAAGCACACTTCTCATCACCGCAGCCTTCCCTCCCCTTCTCTCTTATCTAGCTCTCTCTTGTGTCACATTTTAAGACTGTTCTTGCATGATTTACATGTCTTTTCCAAACAGGCAGACAAAGATCACAAATCTCCTCAGTACAAGCCCTAACACCATTATCTTCCAGTTAGATATTAGTCACACGGGACATTAATGTGTTTTATTACATGGAAAGAAATTTGGTTTGTTTCTATCTGCAATGATTCATTTGTTATTGCTGTTACTCATCTGAAAGTGTGCTAGTGGTTTCAGAAGAAGAACAAATTTAAACTATCAGTCTTTTTTTCCCCAAAGTGTACCTGATGTTTTCCTTTGGCTGAGTTAGCCAGACAGTAAAAACATTATGGCACTCCTCTGACTCTCCTCATCGTACCACATTAATGCTGTTTTCTCGGAGAACGACGGGACGGGAGTGAGTTAAAACAAGCTGAAGAAAAACTATGGAAGGGGGTAAAGGTGGGGTTTGCAACAGACAAAGTCAGGGTGGGATGTTCCTCAGAGATCACAGCATACCAAGAGAGAGGAAGAAAGAGCTACACCAACAAAAACACTATAATTTACATCAGTAAAATCAAATGCTTTTTAGCCTCCCCTCACCTCACTTTCCTTTTAGAAGGTTTAAATCAGCTTTCCAATTTCCTTGCTGACTGTGCAGTTGACATTCTTTTAGTGGTGAGCATTGTAACTAGATAGAGATGGCCGCTTTAGATCATAACCACCATGTTGAATAATTACATTTTAAATACACTAAAGAAACACATATGTGCACTGCCTGACAAAATAAAAAAACATCAAACACAGTATTTTGTTGGACGCCTTTGATTACAGGATGCATTCATTATGCCACACAGTGCTCATGCACTGTCACAGTAAATGTCACATTTATTCACGTCCAGAGTCAACCTTGTTTGTTAAGTTTTCTCCAGCACATCCCAAAGATTCTCAATGGAGTTCAGGTTGGACTCTGTGGTGGCCAGTCCACATGTGAAAATGATGTCTCATGCTCCCTGTACCACTAGCCTGATGAATCCTGGCATTGTTATCTTGGGATATTCTTTTGCCATTGGGGATGAAAAATCCACCAATATTCAAACCTGCTCATGCAGTATATTCATGTAGTCAGTTGAACTAATTTTTATTTTCGCCATATTACATTGCTGAACTATGACCTGACCAACTGAAGCAACACCAGATCATAGCACTGCCCCCACAGGCTTGTACTGTAGGCACAAGGGATGATGGGTAATCACTTCATCCTCCTCTCTTCTCATCCTGATATGCCCATTACTCTGGATTAGGGACAATCAGACCATGTGACCTTTTTCCATTGCTCTGCAGTCTTTCCACAATCCACAATCGTTATGCTTTCTAAAAGAAGAGACGCCATTCACTCATAGTTAGAGTTAAAGAATTTGTCCAAGAAGAGGACTCTTTATTTTGTGTGCATGCAACACACACCAATATTGACCTTCTGCTTTTAAACCATCACTAACTGAACATGCAAGAACGCACCACACTCTGTAGACTAGGATCAGTGGGTTGCCATGTCATGAGCCTTGCACAAGGGCACATTAGCAAACATTTTCTTAGCTGGTCCAGGGAAATGAACTAGCGACCCTTCTCAGGCTGCTCCTCCAACCTTCTAGGCCAGGGATGTCAAACTCATTTTAGTTCAGGGGCCTTATACAGCCCAGTTTGATCTCAGGGCAGACCAATAAAACAATAACATAATTTACTATAAATAACAACCAAAAATGTCACTTCTGTCTTTGTTTTAGTGGTAAAAAAAAAAAAGCACAATTGCATTATGAAAATGTGAGTAACCTGAACAAACATGTACAACCTGAAATTGCTTAAGAAAAAAAAAGTGCAGTTTCAACAATATTATGTCTCAGCTTATTGTTAAAATGACTTATACATCACAGTGGACCAAAAAATACAAAAAACATTTAGTAACAGACGGAATATTGTTAAAATTGCACTTATTTTTCTTGGGACATTTCAGGTTGTTCATAATTGTTCAGGTCATTCATATTTTATTTTGAAAGGATAGTTTGTAAATTAAAATATTTTCATCTTGTAATTGTACTTTTTTCATATCAAACCAAGAAGAAACTTTGGAGTTGTCATTATTTATAGGTTATTATGGTATTGTTTTAGTTGAGATCACATTGGTCTGCATGTGGCCCCTGAGCTAAAACATGATCAACACTGTTCACTGTTAATATCTTAAATGTAATTTTTCCACTTTGCAAATTCAACCTATGGACTGAATTGGACCCTTTGCCTGAATCCCAATTCACCCCTTGGCCCTACCCTATACCCCTACCCCTCCATTTTGCACATACACATAATGGGGTAGTGTTGTCCAAATTCTCAATTTGACAGAGGGGAAGGGCAAGGTGGAGGGCTGTATAGTCCTCAAAATGGAGATTTTCAAGGATCACACTACGAACGGAGGGGTAGGAGAAATCTCCCATAATTCTGTTCAAATCATTGGCAAGATCGAGGTAAACGCAGCAAAAAAGTGCAGCAGTGTGATGAAAAAAACACACAAATGTACGTATTTTCTTCATAAACAACTTAATTATTTGATCAACCCTTTAATGCTGTTTTAATGTGTAATAGACTGCATTTCTGCAGTTTACAGCTGATAGCTGCAAAAAGATGACCAAAGTCCATGGAACAGAGATGCTTACAGCTACTGATGGCATCGTGAATACTTTTGGAAATAAAGTTTTCACATCTGTTAATAGCGGCATCTGTGACTACTGATGACGTAAGAGGTCATGAAGGGTTGCCCCATTTCATAGGGGAATGTTTCAAACCCTACCCCTTGTAGCTCCATTTCAAGAGGTAGTACCAAGGGCAAGGGGTGAATTGGGATTGGGCCTTTAACACCCCTGTTCCAGGTCATGGCTGCCCCCAAAATATATTTCCCTAACCAGGAATCAAACCCAGGTTGTGGTAGTGAGAGCACCGAATCCTAACCACTAGACCATCAGGGAGTGATGTGAAGTGGCAGCATATCAATCACTGCTGAAACAGAAGGCGCTTGGTTAAGTCCAGGATGATTTGGAAATGTATGTTAAAATACATATGTGCTAGAAATGAGCCTACATCCTTGACACACTTCAAGGATTTGGATTCATGTTTCTATCATCAGTTATTTTAAAGTGACTTGGGGTGGAGTGGGTGTAATTTCAGCATTGATGCTGTCAGTTAATTAGACTGAGCATGAGCATGTCTGATGAAAAATGAATAGATGATGTGTACAAATATGAAATCCTAAATTACTATATGCAAAAACTGACATCAGAAATAGAGTCAGATTGAGCAGATTTAGAAATTAAATGAAAATTAGCTCTTTGTTCTGGGAAGGTCTTTCAAGTAAATATTTATTATTATTATTATTATTATTATTATTGAATATTGTATTGTTAATTTTTTTTATTTACCACATTAAGTGGTTTTGTGTCCATGAAAATTACAAATATGTAAAAAAAAAAAAGCCCCCAATGATGATGAAATCCTTTGCAAAAATCTGTAATTGTGATTTGGATCCACATCTTGACTATCTTCCAGGAGGACCAAGTTATGGGACCTAACCTGTAAAATTTTCTATTTGAAAAGTGCTGTAGATTCTGAGTTACAGACAGACATAGACATCCAGATGGACCTGACTCCAATAAAATTGCTGCAGTAAGGTCTGTATGATAAAATTCAGGTAATTCAATTTGTTTGTGCCTTTTTTCACTCATTTATGCCACCTAATAGTTTCTGATCTTTAAATGATTTAAACTATTAAAGATAAAGGTACATTGTGTGTTTGTGACACTGAGATCCTGTTTTATGAATTACATTACCTAATACAGTTAGATAGCCATTATCTAATATTGTTAGATAATATAATCCCCACTCTCCCACCCCTTAGCCCCCCTTCTTGGCTGTTTAAATGTGGGTGTTTCTCCGTTGTCGACATGCACTATTGGTCAATTTGAATCTATTTGAAAGAACACATCATTGCACACCAAAATACATCAGCCATGCCAAACACCAGACTGCCTTTAAAAACACTGCCGTTAAAGATAATACCCCAGGGATCACAGAGGGTGGGGTAGAAAATGGGAAATGTGGAGAAAAAAGGGGGTAAAGGGGAAAATGGGATGGTTAGAAAAAGAAAAGGGAGAGCCCGGAGAAAATCAGTGAGTATCAAGGGAAATGTATGGATTCGGTTATGGTGTTGCTGTAATTAAGAGGGACAAACAGAGTGTGTAGAGGCAGTACAGCAGAGTGTAAATGCATTAGGGCTCCCTAACCACAGCCTGCTGGGATCAATAAGTCTTCATTCATATCAGGCTGGACAGGAGCTGTCCAGCTCCCTGAGTGCTGAGCCTCACTCTCTGCAGCGTGACTCACAGTGAGACATCACTGAATTATCAAAAAGTGGGTATTACTAATATAGACACAAACTGACGTGTAACAGGCCAATTAATGGAATGGCTTGGCACACACCTGTTGACAGAGGAAGAGTAGAACAGTATTGAAAAAAAAAGAGAAACCAGTAGGGAAAGATAATAAAATAAGAGTGATCAGACAAGAGGAAAAAGAAAAAGACAGGCTACATTGAGGAGATGATGACAGGCAGAGGGAGGAGCACTGATAACCTTGCTAGCTTAAAAGCTTCCTCCGGAGCCTAATCAGGCCTCCCAATTACAAAGACGAGTTCCCAATGCCCCACCAACCCCCCACCCCTCACTTCCACCCCCATCCCAGCGCCTGATGTCCCTGATAAACGGCATTATTAATTAAAAGGCCCCAATTGAATCTGTGTCTGATGGACGAGCCTCTGGACGATTAGCTTCAAGACCTGACAGAGCTTATTCCTGTATGGTGGAATCTGGTGTCACAAGGAAAGAGACAACACGCTGATACAATGTCATACACATGGATAGGGGCGAAGGTACAAGATTTTGTGTAATCTGACATTTTACGGTGTCTCATAGGTACTTTATTAAAAATACAACCATATACATAATACTGCTTATCTGTAAAACTCAGTATATTTTAAGACAGTCATTTACAACAGGTCACAATGTCTGAAGCAGAAAATACTGATAAAAAGAGGCAAAAAGCAGGAGTCATATATTTATTCACTGCATTGTGTTGTCAGTTTTACAAAGCTTGAGAACCGTGTTGAAATAATGCACAAAAAAATGAATGTGGTCTAAGTTCAGCGACTTTTTAATACATGACTCCACGTCTGCCATCGTTCCAAGAAGCAATAGCCAGGCTTCCATGCAAATGAATTTTAACTGAATATTCAAAACAATTAGCAAAAGAAAATGCAAATTTATGCACGTTTTATCTATTGCTGTTGTATGAATATTAAAGTTGGCTCCTCATCATCATCATTATCACTAAGGTTAAAAACTTTCACACTCAGCTGTTGTATTTCATATAATAGAAAGTTGCCTGAGCTGCTGATTGAGGAACTGAGAGATATAATAGATATTTTGTCCAAAACCTAAAGCTGATTTAAAATTTTGCCCCATACCCAAACCCCTGATCTGTATCTGTCTAACATTTTATTCTCTCTTCTCACATGGTGGAATTTCAGAGCTGTTTCTGTCTAATATAGCTTTCATGTTTGTGTCTTGTATTAGTTCAGTCAACGTTGCTTTGTCTCCTTATTGACTGCGACGAAGAAAAGTGGAGAATGTTGAATGTGTCTAGTATTCCCATTTTAAACATTGCATAACTTAGTCAGACAACTTGTCAAACATGCCAAGCTTGTTGTCCACTTATTGATGAGCCAGAGACTTACTGTCTACCCTCTCTTTAAAGAAACACCACTGACTTCACTGTCTTAAGTGTCCTCCTTTAACTGTTTAAGGTAAAATGTGGAGTTGAGAAGTAACCAACCGACTGGTAGTTAACTTAACATGGAAAAGGACTAACATATATAAATTCTTCTGTTTTTCAGGCAGCAGAGGCAAGGCTTTGGACAAATTGTGATCTGTTGTGTCATTATTTTTTACATGTAAAAAAATACATCTGCTTAACCCCAAATTCAGTGACTTTTTGTGTTCTTGCTTCAAAATGGTGTCCAGAGTGCTAGAAACTTCCATGACAATTGACATATGCAGACACATTTATTGGCAAATCTATCTAGTACACTTTTAGTCTCTTTACTGAATTATTTTTTTTTCTTTTTTTTCTTTTTTCTTTTTTTTTTTTAAATGTTTTCTATCTTTATAAGGCAGTAAAAGTGGAGAGAAACAGGAAATTGAAGAGAATAAAGAAGGGACATGCAGCAAATGACATCCACCAATGCAGTACAGCCCCTATAGGGTACCCCCAATTCATTGACTTTTTCAATTCTCCAAAGCATTATTCAGAGGTTTTTACTAGGGTTTGTTGAAACCCATGTAGATGTTGTGTAGCCTACATAGCTGACACAAAATATTCCACTCTAGTACACTATTAACCATACAATGAACTGTGTTCATGTTATATAAGTGGAATTGACTGTGGTATGATTCTACAGCTGTTGATGAGAGTGTGCAAAATCACCATTTACTGCTCACTCCTAACTGAAATCTCTGTTTATCATATCGTGAATGGTGGAGCGAATAAGGGAGTGACCTCACTTTCAGTTCTTGGAACTATGCATGCTGAAAGTTTCCTAAAGGCAACTAAAGGGAATAGAGCTGTTATAAAAGCTACATTATTGGGTGAAAAAATCCATAATTACTTTCAGGGCATTGTAATTAAAATGGTCTGAGATAAAACAAGGATTTCCAAACTTCTATGGACTGTCTGTAAAAATATCTACAAAATATCTACCCTGTGACACTGACAGGAAGGGGTCAAATGTGATTGTGATGCCCATTGCAGATCCAGTCAGATGTGACTCAACAAAAGTGTATTCTGTTTTCCAGAGCTGTATCATCAGGTTATGGATATGTATACTCAGTGTTTTGATTTGGACAGAGAGAAGAGAGCTGTAAAAGGAAGGTGTGTATTTTTGAGTCTTTGGGTTTTCTATTTTTTTTTTTTTTGACTCCTGCAGCTTTAAAGTTTTCAGTTACAACTGCTAGATTATACAAAGCATAATGTCTGCTGTAGAAAAGAGGAAGGGGATCTACACTATTGCTCAAGTTGGAGTAAAATATTTTTTACCTCTTCTCATGAAATGATTGTCCATCCATCCATTCATTTTCTACCACTTATCCGGGGCAGGGTCGTGAAGGCAACAGTCTAAGCAGGGATGCCCAGACTTCCCTCTCCCCAGACACCTCCTCCAGAAATGATTGTGACAATGTGATTTATTCTTGACAAAGTGTGAACCAACTAGGTATATAATCATGTCACCTGGTCAAAGGTGATTACTGATGTCTATAAATAGGAGTAAAAAAGAGGAATGTGTCTGAAAACAAAATTATTCCAATTTTATGGGCAACATTGACTGTTTGCATATGTTAAAGGAGTGATATTTGTCTTTTTTTAAATGGAACTATGCATTTTAAAACATATCCCTGTGGTCTACATAAACTGTAAATAATGAATTCTTCATTAATTAAACTCCACAGGTCCATCTTCAACCCTATTTCTGAGTAATGACATGAGAAAGATTGTTTTGAGCACTGGCCCTTTAAATGCAAGTGAGCCACTTCATACCCCACCCCCCTCCAGGTTGTTGACTATGCTTCTTTGTCCCGTTCAGCCACTTGTGTTCATTAATACAACCAACAAATGAACATTTTAGGTAATTTGTTCAAAGTTTGGACATATTTTCAGTATGGACTACAACCACTGCTGCTGACAAACAATCCTTTTGTACTCGGAGAAATGTTTGTCAGAAGTCTTGACCGAATACGTACAAATGTCGTGATGTAACTACTTATAGATATATTAAGAAGGAATTAAAACAGGTTATAGAAATCCACTCGATTTTTGCCTAAATGAATATAAAGATAGCTTTGCAGCACCTGGAGGGTTCAAATTCAAACATTATGAACTATTAGGGTCCAAATAAAGGTACCAAAGACTCATAAAAGTGGGTTTAGCAAAATATGACCCCTTTAATATAAACAGTGACATTTGATGACAGTACAGCACAATATATTATAGATATCCCACCTTACTCCTAAATATCATCATAAAACTCCTGTGATGGGATAAATTAGTACTAGCTCTGACTTTTTTCCACAATAAATCTGTTTCATTTTGATGAATACAGCACATTAATATCTGAAATATGTAACTTAATAGTTCACTTACTACTGTTTTTGTTAAGTGACTGGTAAAGTGTAAAGAATATTGAACCAATTTCTGTGTGAAAACATCATATGAGGGGACTCTGGGACATCTGAAGTCACTGATGCAGTGAAGTATCAGTACCAGTTTCAGAATACTATTGATACTTTCATGTTGCATTCAGAATTATTACCCCGCCCCCCGTTCAGTTTCCTTCTTTGTTTGTTTAACACTTTAGCAGCAAAGCTATTGGTTGAATTCATACCAAATTAGGTATATAGATTGCCAGTGACCCAATAAGTGTGATTATATTTTGGGAAAAGTAGGTCAAAGTTAAAAGATTTTTTTTAGGAATTTTAAAGATATTTTTTCCCCCCATTTACTTCCAATGGCTGAATATTGTCTGTGCTGAAATTAGCACATCCATAGACATGATGATGTCAGCTGGATCGATCGCCAAAATAAGCTACAATACATGCAAGGGGCGGGGTTTGTTGTGCCTGGCACCACTTGTTTTTTGTAAGTTTTCCATCACTATTTGAACTTTTGAAGCAGTAGGTAAATGCACATCCTCTGCAGAATATGTAGATACTGATTATTGTCACATGACCTTCATCATGATGGACTGATTTTTATGTTTCTTTAACTACTTCCCTTTAAACCCAGTTGTGTTCAAATAATAACAGTGCAGTTGCACCTCAGAGTTTGGCAGTAGCTGCTCATGGGGTGGTATGTAGACATGGCTTGGCTTGGCTTGGCTGGGATACCCCTGCACCCCCTGGGGAGTCCTGAGGGATCAGATAAGACTGGCTTCCCAGATCAGGGTCAGATTGACAGTTGAGTGCCTGAGGAAGAGTGATGGGCTTGGGATTGAGATTGGGAGGAGGGTCATTTATACCATAGGGCCCCTTAGGGACATTTAGAACCCGCCAAATATGTTGACCGTAATGACACTGATTACTTAATTGGAGAGAGATCACTCTGGTGACAAATCAATTAAAAAATCAGCACGGGTTATTATATGTCTAGTCTAGTTTTATCTGTCTTAACTCTGTGGGACTGAGGTACTGTTTCACTTTTTCTAATTAGTTTGATTGTACCTGATGATTGCGAATGAACACAGAGATATTAGTAACCGATGAGGCTGGAGCCTGACAAGAAAACTGATGTAATTAAAGTCTCTTGGGAGCCTTCATCTGCCCCTGTTCATGATACAACAAGATTGTTCAGTAATGGGAGCTGTCCTTGTTGATGATTCCCACATACCTGTCAAGCGAAGATGCCCCGACACATTATAGGTGGGGTTAAAGGGGCGGTTTGAGGATATTACCTAGAGAACCTTGAGTCTCTTCATGGAAGTGAAAGAGATTTCTCTTTATGAGCCTGTAATGGTGGGAACAGAATTTATAAATTCAGAGTTTTTCTTAGCATTAGATAGTTATCTCTGATTCTTGGTTTACAAGTTGTGGCTTCAGGGTTAACTGGTTGTGTTTTATTTTTTTTCAAGGTTAAAAATACTTTGTTTTTGATAGTAAATAAAGCCAGAAGTCATTTTAACCAGCTTGCAAAACTCATTGTGCATCTTATCTGAGAGGTGATTGTATTCCATGTTATATATAAAGGGAAAAAAGATGTGAAAGTGTTCAGTAGAAAAAGAGGGGCGATGCACTCTCAAGGCCATCGAGGACTCCTCCAGGGCTTTTGACTTAACCAGAGAAATAATATTGGTGCAGACACAGACTGCATTATTGTCCTTAGCCTGCAGACAACCTTTCACATATTTTCCCTTTTGGTTGATGGAGCTTCGAGACTCCATGTCTCTGGTAGGCACAGACACACACACACACAAGCACACAAGCACACACTGGATTATAAACACATACTCATGCCCCTTATAACCGTAAAGTGACCTATTAACCCAGCACACAGTGCCATTTACATTCAGTCACACACACTCACGTATGATTACACACCCATATGCACTACTACTACTGCACTATTTACGTCGAGGGAGTTATGGATATGCACGTATACCCACATTCTGTTTCCGTCTGACACACACACACACAAGTCTGAACCCACACAGTGTTAGCCCGACAGACTAACTGGCTCTCGGGCTAATTGAGTAGAGTGTGTGGCCCCGTGTGGCCCTGGTCTGACCCCTCTGTAGCCAGGGACACCACTGAGCCTCTGCTTTGATACATTCGATACGGTTTAAGTAAGGAATGAGGACCTAAGCCTGTTTACATGTGAACTGGATTAGTGTTGGGGTGACAGTGCAGTAACGAGTGAGAGAGAGTGAAAGCTGGGGAAAGCAGAAGTATTGGAGCACATGAGGAGGGGAATCACTTGTCTTTACTGTAACTTCAACAGGTGCTTGTGCCAACTTTCTTTGTTTTGGTTGCATTTTCATCTTTTCATTTCTCCTATTTGGAAGATCAAAACGACATACACCGATCACATCATTTCTTATGCAAATCTATGGTTATGTTTCATTTTAGCTTGTTGGACATTTGTACTTGTATTGTTCTAACTACAAGAAGTGTGTACTGTTTACCTGCTTGGTCAGTGACTTAATGTTTGTTATAGGTATCATGCCATTATGCATCAGTAAAATGAGTCCTTGTACATTATTGTAATGGAGTGACTGAAAACAGAAGAAATCTGATCTCTGTCTGTGTGTGTCTTGTTCTTTTTCTCTCTCTCTGGTCATCGCTAAGACCCCCCCATGCATCATTCTCTCCCTTTTCCTGAAGTAATGATTTGATGTTGCTAATGGCTTCCTAAATTTTGTAGAAAGGGCAGAACCAGCACTGTCTAGAGTTTCAGACTTTGGAGGTCTGCCAGACAAGGAGGGAAAGTGAGGCAATGGGAGGGGGGGCTTTCACTGGAGCCAAGGCCGGGTCGTTTCTGTAGGTAAGGAGATCAAGGAATCAGCATTTGGATCAACTGGGTGTTATCCTCATAATGGCTTCCTTTCAAGATATTAATATTCCCTTTTCCGACATCCATATGTCACAAAAAAGAGAAATCCCCCAAATAAATCAAAATGCTTGAAGCCTGAACCGTTTATTTTTTTCTTTCTCAGAAATATTAATAGTGATAGAGTTGTCAAGGACAAACCATGTAAATAGTTTTGAAACACTCTGATTCATAACCAGTGTAAATTAACTTGTCACATAAAAAAACAAGCAACAAATCCTAGATTTGGCAAGTAAGTGATAACATTTTGCCTCAAGGTGTGTCTGGCCACAGCTGAGGCTAACACACACGGACACACAGCCTCGATGCTGCCAGTAGAATGGATTCTATTGTTGGTTTGCTCTACTGCTCATTCAAGTGAGCCCACATGAAAGAAGTCAATGGAAGGGAGAATGACGAATGAATGTGTTGATGCTTGTAGTTTACATGCTTGTATGTCTGCTGGTGAGTTTGTGTGTGTGTGTGTGTGTGTGTGTGTGTGTGTGTGTGTTTGTGTGTGTGTGTGTGTATGTCTGTACACACACAATAATGTGTGTGTGTGTGTGTGCGTGTGTGCGTGTGTGCGTGCGTGTGTGTGTGTGTTTGCTTGTTTGTCACATGATGTCCTGTGGCAATCCCTAACTAACCGTACAGGCGCCAGTAGAAGGTGGGGGGGTGGGGGTAAGAGACGGGCATGAGAAGACGCAGAGGAGGAAAGAGGAGCTATGGAGCCGTGGAGGGGGGCACTCTGGCTGACTACTGTCACATGATGGGCATATAATGAAGCCAAACTACATTCAAACTGTTGAATAACTGAGCAAATGACTCATGACCTGACTTAGCATTGTGTAAACATGGGTCTTCAGTTTAGTCCTCTGGAATATCACAGGACAGATTTTGGACTTGTTAATATTCTCACTGTCCTTTGATACTGTGTGTATGTGTCTCCGTAACTTGGATCTGCTGCCAGCATTCAGTATAGAGCTTGCAAAATATAATGGAGGTATTAAAAATACTTTACTGAGGCAGAGCATTTCATCACTATCAAATTAAAGACGTAACATTATGCCAAGGTGGTGTTTCTTAGCAAATTTTCTAGCTGCCTTGACAAGACTCCAGAGTCAGTGGACAAAGGATAGACACAGTGATGGACACAAAAAAAAATAACAGCCAAAAGAAACTGAGTGTCTGTGTGGGGTTCTTTATCACAGAGCCTTAGTGATGCTGTCATATCTAATGCTCTCTCTCCATTAATCACACAGCCGCCTGCCTGCATGTGTGACTGAGGTTGCATGTTGGATGGCACTGTAGTGTGTGTGAGACTTTATGTGGCCGAGGTGGTAGTGTTTACCCAGTGCATAAGCAGTGGTTGGCCGCAGGCCTGGTACGCCTGGCCATGATAGGCCACTGTGAAATGTGTCTGACAGAGGCAGCCCATTGCCCTCTTGACTGTAATTTTGAGTGTGTGTAGACGGTTGTGTCTGTGCAGTTGGTTGTGCATATTAGGTCTAAATTTATTTAACTTTTATCAACTCTGAGCTTTATTAACTGCATACTATAGATCTCTACATATAGATATACACATTTGCCTTCACTTATTTTAGTTGAACAAGACTACAAAGATCTTTTAACACTGAAAGGAACAGTGGGCATTTAGCTAATGGCTGCAGAGGAGAGTGGGAGGGAGAAGGAGAGAATGGTAATAGGGTGGGAAAGGGGAAATGAATCAATGGAAGGCCCTGCGATCCAGGCTTATTCAGCAGGCCTCTCTCTCCTCGTCTGTCGTCTATTTTTTTTTTCCCTTTTCGTTCTTGAGCTCTTGATCACTTCTCTTTCCCCTCTCCACCGCATTCCGCACAGTTTTGTCATCCTGCCAAGGAAACGAATCAGAGAGCCCTCTCTCAGTCGCCACACTTTTCCTTTGTCTCACTCTGCCTCTCCCTGCTTCGGTCCACTCATAGTTCGGTCTGCGCCCGACTGCCTCAGCACACTTCACTTTGACCTCTGCAGCCTATGATGTCACGCCAGGAGCAAGGGCTATCAGGAAGTGACCCTGCATCACACTAGCTCATGTCCAGTGAGCGTTTCTGCCTCCTAAAAGGTTGTTGTAAAACCTTTCATTCTTCCTTTTCAGGAGAGTGCTTCCCTTGTTTGGAAAAAGTGTCTCCTGTTTCAAGAAGTCTGTCCTGCCCTTTTAAAGAGTTTCAAAGAGGCTTCCTGATTCCTTATTTTTCTTCCACACTAATTTGATGCGGCTGTACGTGCCAGTTATCATGCTACTGTGCTTGTTATTTGCACCAATAATTGAATGAAGCCATTTACATCACTAACTATTAATTAATTTTTGTGTTGTTTTCTTTTTTCCCAGATCATCTCCAGTGAACCATGTCAGTGGTGAAATGTTTTAATCAGACGGGTAAATGGAATAATTCTATCAGTCAATGTAGTCTTGTCTTATTTTTACATGGCTGATTAACCATGTTACCAGTTGTTTAACTGGCAGGGGTGGATTAGCTGGATTAGATGTGTATTTGCCTCTGTGTGTGTATGCCAATTAACAATAGCTTTGGAGGCTAAAAGTCAATCAGAGGCATACATGTAACAGAGTGAGAGAGAGCGAGAGAGAGAGACTCGATTTAACCGGGGAAAGAGAAGTGTGATTATAGCTTCCACATGACCCGTTGCCCCTCTTACAACCTGGCCCACCTCATGGAGAAGGAGAAGGCAGACTGGTTAGAGATGATTACTGTTTAAAGCAATTCTTATTTGCATGTGTAGGAGCGCATCAGCCTCTGCACGTGTATAGATGATTGTACCGATATAAAGGCTGCACAATAAATTCAATCAGTGTATCAGCAGCTACATTATTGCAAAAAGCTGTGTTCTAAAACTCCAGTATGTATATGATGATACTGTATTTTGGATTCAGGGAAGCAGAGAGAGGTAATGTGTAGAACAAGCACAACAGTAGTTGCTACAGTTTCTTTTTTATGTTTTGTTTCTGTGTTAGTTTGAGTTTGCATGTCAGCTGGAAAAAAAATACATATTGTGAAATGATCAGTAGTCTATATGTTAAGACTCTAAGACTCAAATCACAATATTATCCACAATAAACAAAATATGCCTTTTGTTCCAAATTGTGCAGCCCTCGCTAGTGTGCATGCAATTGCATATATGTGCTTGTACATATGCACAAAATAGATTTTTATTTTATTACAATTCACTTTTCTGATTCTCTTTTTCCAATTCATATGTCATGCCATGCTTTTTATCATGTTATGAAATGCATTGATGGTGGACTTGATCAACGCGGCCCCCATTTTTTTCCTTCAATCACTCCTTGAAAAGGTAATGTTTCAATATTCCTGCCACCAGATTAGACACATATGTGTTTTTTCTTTTGAGCAAACATTGCAAATTATTAAGAAAAATGGTAGGTGTTTGGCACTTATTCCATCGTCTGTGTATTCTTTGTAGCCTTCACTGCTCAGAGCAGCTCTGTGGTAAACGTGTCACTCTGCTGTCTTTTTCCCAGCTCTTATCAGAACTGATAGTCCTCAGATAGACACTCATACCCGCACAGTCAGAGGCTCAGCTAGCCACAGCAGCTGATCAAGCTGATGCAAGGACGTTATGACGAAGGGACAGGGCCTTATCATGTGTCGTCATGGTGATGGTCATGATGGAATGATGACAATCTTCTCTTGGTTGCATGTTTTCTTACAGAATGGCACGATAGCTAAAGCGAACACCTGTGCAGGCATGTAAGCACAGTCAATGCTCAGGTATGTTGAGGAAGCACATTGCAACTGCATTACTGTGCATCCATAATTGTGGTAGACGTGCAGGGCTCGAGCATCCTCTCAACTGTGGAGTTGGCATAGACAAGCAAATGATCACGGTCATGCAAAAACCACAGGGAAGAGAGTTTATTTTGCTAGCCCTTTTTTTTTCTTTTTTTGACTCATCGTGTTCTCACCGCGGTGTCTTTTCTTTCCGACAAATATGACAGATGCATATCAAACTGTGCAGTCTGCTCAGGGGAGATAAGGACCAGTTAGGTGCTGGGGTTGCAACATCCCACTGAGCCAATGAGTGAGCACAACGCCCTTTCATACCGATCCTCAACAGATAATACTGCAGTGCATGTGTGAATGTGCATGTGTGATGCCACTGATAATTTCTGTCTCCACTGAATTCTGGCATCTTCTATGCAATGGTTACAGGCCTGGGCACATTTCCTAGTTTACAATTTTCACAAAAGTGAAATATGTCGAGACAGTTGAAGAGCCGCTTGTCTTTATCAGTGAAAGTAAAGTTATTGATGAAGTGCATGCGTGGACTGATCAGAGATATCAGTTAGCTAGCATCAATTAGGGAAACCTGTAGAAGCTCTAAAAGATGAGTAAAGCATAAACAAATATGAAACACTGTGGTCAGTACTGGAATTCTTTCTAATATCTAGATCAAAGACCTCTGCATAAAGCTTTTCACATTCACTATTTGCTGTTTTGCCCCCTAGAACCAACACTTTGATCTTTTTCATCTTTCTCCAAATACCCCTGTGGTCCTTTAATGGTTTAATCATATTACGCTTTTAGGCGATGAAGCACACTGTGTTTCATTGATGATACATTGTCCTTTCTTCATAAAGTTGCCCTTTGTGTCTGTCCACATATCTGTATTAACCTGACAAGTATTAGATAAACAAAACTGGAGACACAACAAAAGGGTTTGTCTCCTTTCTGTACCTACTCGGCCCACTTTCATAGACTTACTTAAAAATAGTTGAATTTTTAATTCCAAGAAGGATCCATCTTATGATGCCATATATTGATATTCTCCAACTATCTAAACCTCCAGATGCTGCTGCAGCAGCAGATGAAGTCATCCCATTTGCCATCACCTTGCACCAGCAATATTTCCTAAAAAAAAAAAAAAAAAAAACACATCAAAGCTCTTTTGCAATGTTATCAACTTATGTATCATTCATGCATATAATACTTAAATAGTGTCTTTAATATGTATACAACTCCGTATAATGACCAACCGTAACCTTTGACCTGAACTCATTTGAATATCATGTTGAAAAATACAGTAAAATCATTAGGTTTGACTTTTAAAATCTAAAAGAACATTCTTGCCCACTTTGTAGATTCTATTACTTGAAAGATGTTAAACACGCTGTATTTATGCATAAAATATATCAAGCTTTAGAATCTACGAGGAAGGCAAGATGTTCAATTTTAAGACAAACTCAGAAGGTTTAAAAGTTATACATTACATGCACAAGTGAATGTAACATCCCAACTGATCACCTAAACATGTCTTATTTACAAATGTTTGTTGTTATTATGATCATAAGTATTTGTTGCTTTAATGGAACTCTTTTCCAGTTGAGTAAATCATGTCACTATTAATACAAAAGAGTTACATACTTAGTATTACAGACATTATCATGCTATAAAAGGGATCAATTTTGTCCATTTTGGAGATACCTGATATTACTGTTTTGCTTCAGCAACTGAGTCATACATCATTGAACATGGTCCAAAATTATTTTCTAGACATAATTATGCATTTTACTGAGCCAGACACACCTATTTTTAAAATAAATCCAAAGTAGGCCAAACAGATAGGACACCAGAATATGTCCTTTAAAAGCAGAGATAAATGCTGAACAGTTGTTCAGGAATGCCTTCACCATGGAGTGTTTCTCCATGAGTTAAAAGTAGAGCAGGACTGAAATGAGGCCTGGCAGGTTGAAAACTTCAGTAGCTGCTATTTTTGTTGTGTACTTTCACCTACAGCAAGTTTTATGCAAGCAAGAAATCTAGATGTACTTAAATATAACAAAACATTAACTAAACAATAACTGTAGGACTGTATCAGACCCCAAATTTGGTTGTTCAATTTGAAGATACGACTTTTTTTTTTGTCTGGCAATCAAAAAATCCACTGGCATGAGTTTCAGTGATGGATTTGGCCACATGAAATGCAACAGTCATTGAAACATATGCATTCGCTGTCCTGTCACCAATGGTTCTACATTTAACAACTGTCATGCTGAGTAACTTATGCAATAGCTCCACTTTCATCCTCTGGTTACTGTCCTTTAGCAACAAAATACACCTTCATATTCCTGAGTGTAATATGAAGCAGTCATGGTGGTATTACAGAATAGTCCAGCTTCACTCATCAGTTTACCACCAGCACGTTGTCCTGTGAATTGTCTCTTCAAAGGAACCATCTAAGAAGAAAGGTATTTATGATTCATCCACATTTATAGCAGTCATCTGTATGCACGTTTGTAATTTTCTGTCTCTTTTTTCCTGTTACTGTAGTGTACACTGAATGACAGAAATACTGAATGCTCTACTTAAAAAAATCTCAGTCAACTGAGAGATCCCCCGCAGATGATTCGAAACATCAGCTCTCAGGTGGTAGCCCTAGCAGCTATGCTTTGTTGTGGAGAAGAGTTGGTTTATGAGAATGAAGCAGGTGAATTCAGGACAGCTACAGAGCTGGTCTGTCACTTAATCCACCACATAAGAAACCAACGTTAGTCTACAATAGAGCAGCTGAACAGCTTGTGAGTCTGAGCAGGGCACGGCAGGTCTCTGTGGGCTTCTACTGTCCACCGTCCTCTCGTTCTCTGTCTGGTCATTGGTCCCTGTGGGAGTGTCCAGAGGATCCATCCGGGGGTAGGCACCTGGGTCCCGTCCTCTTAGTCCTGGCCTTGAGCCAAGGTGCCCTTGACTCCCCCACTCATATGTTTCTCCAGTTACCTGCCAGAGAAAGCGAATGAGGTGGGGTGGGGGCTGAGAATGGAGAAGGACATTATATGGGCGCGGAAGAGGATGGCAGGTCCAGACGCCCACTCCCCTGAGCCCTCCAAGGCATTAGTACTGTACTTGCCCCCTTGTGTGTCAATGGAAGCCTTGGGATGAATGGGCTCGTTTGTCCTCAGACAGTGGGGATGAATTTGTCTGTCGGAGCAGGTGAGCAGGAGAGCCCGAGTACTGCAGAGCACAGCATGAATAAGACCTGAACACTACCTGTCCCAGGTGAACGTCCTGAATGCTCTCTGTCCCAGGTGAGAGGAGACTGACCTCATTTTCAGGGTGAGACAAGGGAGGGGTGCTCTGCATGTCCACACCCTGCCTCTGACAGCTACTTTTTTAGCTGATTACACACTCAACTACCGTAACAAAGAACGTGCAAATGGAGCCGAATGGGAAAGCGGTCAGATGACTGATGCTAATTCATAATGGTCTTAGTTTGAATTGCATGTAATTGAAGAGCTGATTGGGACAGGATTTTGTATTAGCTGCATTTCAGCAAGGATTGTGTGCTAACAGGTGTACCCAGATACATTTGCATGGCAGTAACACCCCCCTTGGCTGAGTGAGGCAAGTGGGTATCAAATTTGTGTGGGGATAATCATCAGGGAGTAAAACATACAAGTTGCAAAGGTCGGTAACCGTATGCATTCATAGACCTCTTTGATCTTAGTGTGATCTCTTCAGAAACCTTTTTACAACCACAAAACTGGCAGTTAGGTCTATCCCCAGCCACCACCGACTGATATGAAACACTCTCCCTGTGTCTTTCCCTCTTTCACTTCTCTACTCTCATATTTACACACTATTATGTTGTTGCTGGTGAGAAAGTAGTACTACAAAAGGATGTTTTTAGTATTACAAATTCTTCCCCACTGAGGACAACCTTATTGAATGAAGTCTCCATTTTATTTCACACATTTCTTTAAAGATTGGCCTCTAAAGTTGTTCCCATTTTGACGAGAACTCTATGGAAGAGATCTTGTATCTTGTATCTCAATGGGCGCTTCCTGAATAAATAAAGCATGAATAAATTAACTATTTCTTAGCATGCTACCTATTAAATGAAAAAAAAAAAGTCAGTTATAACACAGTGGATGTAAACCCTTCATCTCAAGTAAGCCTAAAAACACCAGAATAAAATGTTACTATTGTGTTTTTTTTTAAACCATGGTTTTATACTGTATAATCTCAATTTGTCGACAATCCATTGCTTTCTCTTTTTGCTTTTCCTCATTAGGCAGGAGGTGACAGGGTTGATGTCAAATATACAAAATCAAGGACCATGTTATCAGAGACAAGAGTTTGGATCCCGTTTCTGGCAAATTTTTAGGTCTATGGCAACAAAAGCATTTAGGTAGGTTTTGTAAAAGATGGTGGTATAGCTTAAATATTACTAAACTGTTGGTCTTTTTTTTTTTAATCACATCTTTGAGTTTCTGTGTACTAAACCCAGTAATGGCAACTTTTCAAATGCCTAAATCTAACTATAAAAAGTTTAATAATGCTGTAACAACTAACTGGTATTCCAAATCAAGTTAATATTTCTTTTGGCAGAAAACATTACACGGACGACACATTATTAGTTACACTTGAGCCTGATTTCTGAGAGTTGTGTTTGTTAGTACAGCCTCATTCTATTTCCTCTTAATGCCGAAAGCATCATGTCAGCTTAAAGTACAACACTGATATTTACATATCTATAAATGTTTATGTAATGTATTTGTTGCTGAGAAATGTAAGATTAGATGTATCTACCTTGCATGCCACAAATAACAGCACTATATTGAGCAATAGGGCTGCCAAAAATGTGTCGAACCCTTATGTTCATTTCTGTTGTGCAATTTTTCCGTCATGGAAAAATAATTGATAGCCAAAAGTATTTGACAATTTTGTGACCAATATGAACAACAATTCATGTGGCTCAAATAGATATGCATGCATGGGAACTTCATGTATGAAAACTTGCAGAGAATTACACTTAAATACAGTACCTCATAATCAATCTCCTTTTACCGTCTCTGTCAGACTTCTGTAGTCTTAATTGGTCTTAATAGCACAACATAAGTATTTCCTGTTTGAACTTCTCACTTCCTGTTTTTCTTTTTTTCCACTGCTTTGAAAAGCTGTGTCCTCACTCAAGCTTGGTATGCAGCTGCAGCTAGCTAGCAGCTCTTCAGTGTTTAGCCTGAAGAGGAGAAAAAAGCGCAGAGGACCTTGGGGTCATTGAGAAGACGAAATGACGCAAGATTAAAACACATTTGAGTTTTCTGACTAAATACTGACATTTGAAGAGATCTTTGGCGAGATCTGGCAGGTCAGAATGGGGTGGTTTCCTGTCAGCAGAGGTCATCAGTGATTATCTGTTGTCAGCTCTGCTTCTCTCAGTGTGACAGTTTTTACCGTCAGAGGTGTACAGCTCACGTAGCTTCTTCATGGTATGGTTGATTAATTTGAGAACTGTCAAATGTTGTCTGAGGAGATTTCCATGAATAGTGTTCACCAGGTGTTTTACTGAATGCACCCACCTTTTTCCTGTCAGGCACTTTAAGTGGGGTATTTCTATGAATTTCTCTTGATCCGTGAAAAGAGGAAGTTCATTTGTGGGTCTCCTTGTAGCACACACTATGACTTAGTAGCCAGTCTAACTGTTCAAACAGTCAAGAGCTTAGTTAATGCTTCATCACTGTCGAAAACTCCAAGTTCTCTTTTTGCTCAGTGTGGACTAACAGCCACATTTGTTGGGGCAGTTTATGGCAGAAATAAAAGTTCCATGTTTGTATTCTCTAAATACTGTCCCGTCTAGAAGCTCTAATATCCTTCTAAGGGTCTGAGGAAGGAGGGATGCTTTTTTAGTTAGGCCCAGGCAAAGGTCAACCCCCCTCTTTGCAACACACACAAGAAGAGACCTGCATCTGAACTGCACTCCACTTCCTTTCATCTTCAACATCTCTCTCTCCCTAACTCAACTTTGTGAGGGGATGGTCGGGATACCTTTTGATTCTGCTAATTCAATTTGATAGAAAAACAAATACAATGGGGGAGTGGGAGACAAGGAGAGAGTGGGAGTAACAAGGGAATGGAGAGGGGGGAAATGAAGAGACTGAGCGTTACATGGAGCTCAGAGAGGGAATGAGCAGCGGTGGTGGTGGTCGTAGTGGGGGAGGATGGCGAGGACAAACAGAAGAGCAGAGGGGAGAAAGAAAAGGAGATATTTTCGGGAGGAGTTGAAACATCCAGTTCCAGGTTGAAGTCGTAAACCTCTCCGTGCTCTGATCTAGGTGGCCACCATGTTCACCCCACCGACTCGTCAGAGATCTTTCCCCTTTATGTCTTCTATGGAACACCGCTCTGATAGTGAAGATAAGTAACATCGTATTTTATGGCTCTTTTTGTGTCACATAATTCAGGATGTGAGTTAGAAAGGGATGTCTTGTTTAGTGTAGTGACTAGTCTAGTGAGGGTTGCTGAGTAACCTTGTGCCAAAACATCTGCTGAGACACAAAAGCCACTCATTACAGAGACCATATGAATTCAACAAGGGAAAAATGAAGCAGTGGTGGCACATGCCGATGACTGAAAGACTTCGCCAAGCATTCATTTCGGGAGCAAGTGTGCATGTCATGCACGTTGTACCTAAAGTCTTTTCAGGCCTAAGAGAAGAAACGCCGCTCTGCTTTCTCCAAACATACGCATGAGAAACTTTGTCGCACACGTCATTCGTGTCTGCTTTTATGTACACATGCATGTTCATGTTTACATGCATGTGTCTACATAAATGTGTACATTCAAGACAGGGGCTGCTTTGGGAGTTGCTGGCCTGGCAGACTGCTGTATTATTTTTAGGAGGGCTGCTCCTTCCCTCTGGAGGGCCTCATTGAAGAGTGCTGGCTCTCTCCGTCTCCCCCTCTCAGGCTCCGGGAGTCCGGCCAAACCCGGCAAAGCAGGCAGCTCACTGGCTGCTGCAGCACACAACCCGCTGGAGCCGTGGCCTGTGCACGGCCCAGCACCCACAGCACTGCGCTACACACAGATGGCTAGACTGCTTATTGGCAGTCGAGCATTACATTTTCACTGGTGTTCAGCAAGTGGATCTGGGGGATCCCACCCCCACTCTGAAAACAGACACTCGGATTCAGCCCTCCAGTCCTGTATGTGCGTACAGCCAGTTAAGTGTTGCGGGTGCTATGATGTAGCATAATAAACAAAACTGACAATACGATGCTCCAGCTACACAACAGCCCCTTTATAAATCCCAGGATAAATATTATTTTCAAATTATACTGAGAAACCCCAACAGATCGACCTCTACAGCAGTCCAGCAGATGTGAACAGGGATGAGGGCTGAGGGAGGGGTAGTAGTCCACTTTTAGCTTTGGATCGTTTAATTGGATGGTTTGTGCTCTGGGCGTGTGAGGGCATGCTGAACTCAGTGATGATGACCTCAAATTGGCCCTAATCGAGCAGACTCATTAGTGGCTGGCTCTGTTTCTACAACCCCTTTTATTTTACTGTAATCGTCCAAATGGGAGTGGGAGGAGTGACCAACATAAAGAGAGAGAGTAAAAAGAGAATAAAAGACAAACAATAAATCAGTGACCAGGGAGATGAGAAGAACGAAAAAGACAAACATAACAAAGAAAAAGAGAAAGAAAAAGCAGACAAGATGAGGGATAAACAGAGTCAACGCCTGCTTCCTGGCACTCTCAGCTGCATGCACATCTGTGTGTGAAGGGTCTGAGCAGACCCCCACGTGTTTGCTCAGGTCGCCTGATTGCCTTTCCTTCCTCTTCTCTCTCCCACTAAAGACCCGCTGTCCTTCCTCTCACTCCAATCACCACGGCCAAGAGAAAGGTCTGTTCCAGCAGACTGAAGGAGAGTATGACTCCCACTGAACCACACACACACACACACACACACACACACACACACACAAAACTCTGCATTTGTCACATATGAATTTATTAAGAAGTTTTCTGGTGGAGCTAGACCTTAGCACCATATCAAATTAATTCAATTAATTATATTGTTGCTTTTTGAGAATTGTGAAAATGATCGGCGTCTAGACATCTTTGCTATGTAACAAAAATGTGCTTCTTGTGATATAGTTACTGTGGATATGTTTACCTAGTCGTTGCCTGTCAGTGGCTTTATTTTATTTAAAATCATGTCTGTTTTTCAACATATAATGCACACTTGCAACTAATGGTTTTGCTATTGTGGCTGTTGATTTTGCACATAAACGGCATATATTTTTAGTAAAAAAAAAATGTTTAAATTAAAAACAAAAAAACAAAAAACATTTTGAATCAAGTTTTGTCTTGAGCTCATGTGAAAACAAAAACAATAAAATTGTAATCTGTCCACAACATATACAAAAAAAGTTGTTTTTTTTTCATAATACCAGCCCTGGCTAAAGATCTGAAAAGTGACCTTGAATGAATTATCTTATAAATAAACAAGAGTGTGAATTAAGGTTTGTTTTTTTTCTGAGTTTATGAGAGCATGTGGGTATGTGCATATGTATGACTGTGTGTGACTCCGGAGCCCTTCACTGGAGCCTGCTGTCTGGGTACAATGGTCCAGCCTGGGGCCTTAGCTCCACAAAGAGGCCTTCTCTTAAGAACACACCATCACAGATAGAGGAGGAGCCTGACCAAAGCATTACCACGCTTAAGGGATCACAGAGCTTCCCTTGATACATCTGATATCACTTATGATTTTAATAATGAAGCACTCTTCATTAAACCGAAGGCTGGACTAACACTCTATACAGTGTGGTGTTGAAGAAATAAGGGGCAAAGTTAGCAAGCAGCAACAGATTTTACTTCAGTATTAAACTTTATTTCCTTTACTTTTGTGAGATGGAAAAATGATAAAAACGTACAGCTCAGGGACTTTTCGTCTAAGATAGGTCAGTGTTTTTCTTTACATAATAACCATGAAAATAAAACCATAACAGTTTCTATGTGTCTTTGACAAAAGCTTAAACAGTGAAAATAAATTATTGTAGCAATAATTATAACATCAAATATAACAACAATAATAGCAATTAAGCATTTATAAACACTCTATTTACTGTGTCTTTTTTCCATAAATGTCCGTTATTAAAAACAGGTGAGCGCTGTGGTGGTGTACAATCCAGCATATGAGGAGAGCACTGGTTTATGGGTACTGTAGTCTGACTGGTGTGTAACAGAAGCGAACGGATGCTGTAGCCGCCTGATTTCAGCCAGTCTTAAGACTTTCAGTGCCAAAGAGTGTCTGTCCTCTGCAGAGACAGACAGTAACCGGGGGATGGGCAGGATGTATGTATCTGAGTCTATAATGAGATGGTCGTGAGGTGAAAACAATGGTTCTTTTAAAGACCTCTCGTAAGTCTCCTTTTACAGGGTCAAGGAGAGGTGTGTACCAAAGTGACTTAGTAAAAATAAGCAAAAAGAGTGACAAGCGTCTCCATTCACTCCAGTCCTGCAAGTCTCAGTCACTTGGGGGTTTAGAAACCCCTCGCCACATTAGCTCTTCAGAGTCCAATAAAGTCCTGCTCTCTGCAGTGAGGTCAGGCATGATGTGACCTTCAGTCATTCAGTCCAACCAAAAGTCCTTCCCCTCCAACCACTGTACATGACGCAAGAAGTCTGCTCAGCTTTCTACGTGATGTAGAGGCCATGTAGTGTTAATGGCGATGTGGTGGCTCCTACAGGCGGAGGCGTACTGGGTCTGAAGGGTCTCAGTGTGGCTCGGCCCAGACTGGCGAGCGATTGGAGTGGTGGGGGTGACCGAATGAAGGGTGAATGGGCGTGGGAGTAGGCAGCATGTGTCCCGAGTGGCTGAAGGGGGGCAGGTGACCCATGTGGGTCATGTGGCTAGTGAGGCCAGGAGCAGCACCGAAGGGAGAGGCCTTATCCTGCATGCACTTGGATAGCTCATCAAAGCCGTCCCCTGCTCGTTTGTTCCTCTTGGACTTGCTGGACATCTTGCGGTTGCGTGTCTGGATTCCTTCTTTCTTCATGGTCAGGGGTCTGTTGACCTGTGGAGAGCAGTACATTAGCTCAAAGCAAACCAGACAAAAGCTGCAGTGGCAGTGTGAATGTTAGATTGTTTAAGTTACATTAACTTGTTTTCCAGTTCAGTTAAAACATTGACAGAAACATATATTCCATATTGTATCGCACATCTTTGCAAATCAGATTTAATGCATTTCTTTCATGGCAACCACATATTATGGTTTAGACCAGTGTGAAATAAATACTATTAATAATGAGCAGCTGTTTTGCATATATAGCTCCATTATAAGGCAGAGCTGGGGCGGTGTTCTGCCTTTGTCTAATTTAAAACCAAACGGAGCAGTCAATATGAATACATGAGGATGATGGCCTGGCTGGAGCTGAAAGGACCAGCCTCAGACAAATCCTCATCAGTGTAACCGACGCCGTTACACTGAATGACAGTCCCACCCTGCAGCCTCTCCGGGGAGTAACGCCCCCATTGAAACAACGATGGATTAATAAAAAAGACGACCGGTGGGTTCTGCCTGACAGGGTGAGCAGGCTGTGCCGCCGCACTCACAGGTTTTCTGCTCCTAAATCGATAGAAGCTGTCCGCCCACTTGACCATTTAACGACCAGACCCCCCCACCCCCCACCACACACCCACACACACACACACACACACCCACACACCCACACACCCACCCACCCCCCCACACACCC
>JAPQRP010000024.1:28541755-28559400 GCA_037367295.1 Apogon hyalosoma | reverse complement strand
TATATATATATACTTTTTTTGTCCTCAACATGTCACTAGCCTGCAGCAGTCAGTGGTCTGTCTGCATGTGATGTGTTCTGGCTGTGCTAACCACCAGGCCTCGAAGAGTGGGTCAGGCACAGGCTAGCTGCTGTTGCAGCATGCTCATTGTTGTTTGCATGTTTGCCAAATGGATTACTCAGCAGGATTTAGCCCTCTGTAATTTATACCTTCATTAATCCCATTTGTATCTGTGCTGGAACAAAAGATGCGAGAGGGTGACGGAGAGTTAGGGGAGAGGGTGGGGGAGTGATGTAGCCTTCCCTCTGCCTTTCTCAAGGACACAGCAGTATTGTTTCACACAAGGATGCTATCCTAAACTGGAGAACACTATCCCTCTCGCAACACCTTCTGAGCTGGGTGAGAACTGTGAGCAACAACTGTATCGCTGTGCAGCCACAGTGGCTAATGAACAACAAGATTATCATTCCGATCCATGCTGTTATTAAATGGGATTGGCTTTATCTACCTGTTTGTTCCCATTGGGCACGGTCATCCATCATTATCCAGAGTGGAGGTGTGTGACTGTGTGTGCGTTTGCCTGTGTGCCTGTGTGTGCGTGTATATACAGCATATGTGTGTTTGTAGGGAGTGTGAAGAGCCACAGTGGGGCTTGTGAAGATAAGCAGAGCCAGAAAGAAGAGAATGACACAAACCAGCTGAAGCATTATTGTCCCCTTTACTCACGGCTAATTAGATCGAGCCAGGACACTGGGGGCCTTTATAGACACAAGCACCCAGACACAAGACCATATAGTGGCTGAGAGAGGGGCCTGGATGCTGCTGTGAGTGCAGCACTGATTCCCATTTAAGCATTTTGAGCTCTGAGTAATAACATTTTGGAATGGAGTTAGACATTAAACAAGAACTGCACATGTAACAAAAAGAATAGTGGCAAAAAACATGTTCGTAGAGCCAAAGCCTCTATTCTGTTACAGGCAATTTGTGAAGTTTCCTTTCTGTAGCACAACCCTATAATGGTATTCCAACTAAGCAGTTTCAGAGATAATGCAATAACTTATTACCAGCATGTGTTAGAAAACCGTAAAGAAGCAGTTAATCTTTTTCTGGTTAATTCATCCCTGAAGCATTTCATTCATGAAAAACACCTATTCTGGACTTCTGTGTAAACTAATTGCTTTAATCCACACATCTGTAGCTGTCTGTTAATTTGCTGTATGCACACACACTGCAGGAAAGCATTAAAATCAGCCAGAAGAACAGGTAAGACACAGAGAGGTAGGTAGAAAAAGGTGAAATGTATTCACTCCAGCTCCTGCATGCCTGTGGAGACCCCAGCTCGCCCCTGTCTCTGCTCCACCATTGTACTGATGTGATTGCTCTTTCTGGTGATGAAAGAGGATTGCTCAAGTCATTATGCATTTTAAAGCGTGTCAATTGAATACTTTGTCGTCACTAATATCATGCTGATGATACACTAATCCATTTCGTGATCGAGGCTTTTTTTTTTTTACTCCAGGAATACAGCACCTTGCCCACGGCAACACAAAGTACTCTGTATTATAACTGATGATTGGATTGTACTTACGTGAAAGATGTGAAGTATTACATATTTTTGGAGAAATAATTCACATGTGTTTGCTACAATATTATTATTGGTTAAAGCATCACATTTTAGTACAAACGTGAACACATTTTCATTGTTCGTTCAGTTAGAAAAATGTACATGTGCTATTCGGAAAGGATAAACGGATAAGCAGATGAATAACAATAGCAGACTCAATAATAAAAGTAGCTTACTGCATTGTGTTTTAGAACTATTCAACTATTCACACATTATAATTTACAATTTAATAACCCGTGTGCCGTATACCCGATTTTACAGCGGTTTGCACTTAAATGTTTGATCATTCTCCGTCCACATAGATGGAAATATCCAGATAAATAAAACACAAACGTAAAAACAATTAAGACAAACAATACAGTGAAAAATAAACAGGTTTTTACAACAACAAATCAACGATCATGGACACATACTCTATTTTCCTGTTTATTAAACCTTAATATTAAAGCATACGTAATCATTCAGAAATATAACATCGTTTTAAATATATACCTTTAATTTTCTTACCTGTTTTGGTTGTTGTGGTTGTGTATGCAATGCAGACTTGCTGCCTTTCTTGAGTCAAACCAGTCAGAGTGTCTCCATCTGATTCACCGCATCTCCGGCGCGTCTCCACAAAATGCAAAGACAAAAAAAAAAAAAAAAAAAGCAAAAACAAACGACGATTGTGTCAACGAGTCCTGACGGGCAGGTTTTTTTTTTTTTTTTTTAAAGATGCTGTCGAGACTGAAGTGAGAAGCCGGTGTCTTCCAGGGGCTGTTGTGTGTCTTATCACGCCGCGCAGAGCTGTGTGTTTGTGTGCATGTGCGTGGGTCTGCGCCCAGGCTCTCCCTCCTCTCTCGCTCTATCCAAACCTCTCTGAATATGAGCAAAAAACTTCTGTGGCTGTATGAGAGGCTGCAGCCACATAGCAACGTAATGGCACGTCAGCCTGTCTTCCGGGTCCCGGTTATAGACCCAGACTGGCAGTAATAGCCTGTACCTGGTCCCAAGAGGTGATCACTGCTGTTTATCTTCTATTAAAGTCAGTGTCTCTCATGCGCAAAAACCCCATTCACCTTATGATACACAGCTATGGAGTCTTCTGATTTTTCTTGGTACTGCTTATTAGTATTTAATGGATATTTGCATGATGGTGTCATGAGGGGCATATTTTCACTCTGTTATGCAGGAAAATAAGTGTTTCAGTGGACATGAGTAGATGTTGCAGCTCTAAACACCAGCTTCAGCTCACCTGTGTGTTCAGTTGTTCATGTCAAGGTGATGCACTCTATTTCTTTTACCACTTTTTTTTT
Organism: Apogon hyalosoma; assembly: GCA_037367295.1. Classification (NCBI taxonomy): domain Eukaryota; kingdom Metazoa; phylum Chordata; class Actinopteri; order Kurtiformes; family Apogonidae; genus Apogon; species Apogon hyalosoma. The sequence continues at coordinate 28,556,481 of JAPQRP010000024.1, read as the reverse complement.
TTTTTTTTTTTTTGACGAATCTGTCAGTTTCCAAACTAATTGACTTACTGAGATTTTCCTGGGTGACTCTAACCCTCGATTCTTCCCCGCCCACTGCCTTAAATGTGTTAAAGAAGAAGGAAAATATGCTTTCCTTCATACGGGTCCTCCCTCCTCCTTTTCTTTCTTTTTTTTTTTTTTTTTTTGTGCTTTATATCCCCACGCAGCAACAACAACTTTGTAAAACATGCAAAGCCCCTGAAATCTCCTGCACGCGACCTGGGCTCGTGCGCGGCGCTTGAGCCGGGCAGGTGCAAGCGCGAGGACCTCTGCAACTCGGGGCTCGTGCTCCCCAGAGTGCACCCGCTCACATAAAGAGCAGAAAGAAAAGAAAAGAAAAAAAAAAAAGAAAGAAAGAAAGAAAGAAAGAAACGACTGAATTAACTGCATTTATTTTAACGAGGAGGAAAGTAAACGTAAAAATAAAAATTTTGGCAAGTTGGCACAGAGTTCATGAAAATAAAATTGTTCTTTATCTTCTACGAGCACTTTATCTTTCACAAACGGTTTGACTTGTAAAAGAAGTAGAGTTGTTTTACGTGGAGAAAAAGTTATTAGAGGCCTAGATAACCGGCTTTTGTAAAAATTGGTTATGACTTAGTGTTGTTGGCTATTGTGAAATTAAATAACAGAAGACAAATAATGGGTGAATATATGTGAAAAAAACGGATTGTTAGGATTGAGTTTAATATTTACATTTTTCCGAGCAGAATATTTGAGCCTATAGCTTTTATGAAATAGTTTTTAATCTATCTGACAGTAATGAAAATAGTGTTACTACTTAAAAGTAGATCAGATAAAGGTATCTGTCATCATTCTTATATTATTATTATTATTATTATTATTATTATTATTATTAGGATTATACCACTTGACTCAATCGATAAATCAAATCCGAGCAGTATATTTGTGCCTACTTGCAGTTGTTTTGTTAATCAATTTTCTGCATGTTCTGCACGAGACTGTGTGTGTGTGTGTGTGTGTGTGTGTGTGTGTGTGTGTGTGTGTGTGTGTGCGCGCGCATGATTTTCGTCAGGCACGATATTATATGCACACTGCATTAGATGCCAAGGCCCTTCTCCTTCTGATTATTACCAGGGGTAATATTTCATCGGCACTACGCAATCTTTGTTCTCTGTGAAGATAATAAATGGCCTAATCGTTATCAGCAAACTGCTGGGGGTGTCAGCACCGACCGAGGCTGGAAGCGGGGTCCAAAGTGCTGCTGAATAAATTGGTGTTCCTTATCTCTCACTCCCAGATTATCGCCGCCTTTTCAAACTTGCACAACAAATACATTCAATGCATCTAATGCATCATTTGTGGGGGGGAGATCCCGCAGGTTGATAGAGACAGATAGGCGTAGGGAATGAGAAATATTTACACGTTTTACGCGTTGCAGCCGTACAGCCAATATAGGCTCTATTTGGCATTAGGGGGAGTTTATTGGCCAGACCATTGGTACACACACTTTACATATCAATACAAGCTATATTAAACATACATCACTGTGATATGATGCTTATCTGTCTGATTAGTCCCATCTACTGCTTTGGATGGAAACAGACTAGTCATTTTTTTCACTTAGACGCCTTTTGAAAATGCATTTGAAGCATAGAAAAATAACATTTAGATTTATTTGAGACAATACTGAAACGCATCTAACTTGATTAAGATAGGCATTTTGAAAGCTGGTTTTAATTGTTCTTAGTTACCTCCAGCGTTTACCCCGGATTCCAATTTCAATTCGTTGTAGATATGATTTCCTCCAAATAAAACAAATAATAATTTTGTTCCGTTTCAGTGCAGGGCAGGCCTGGTTTGCAGTGATTTGCTTGTTTCTGGTCATCAGGCCTGCTCCTCTGCACAGCAACACACAGGCCTCACATTAGGCCTGGTTTATCATTCAAACCCTGCTTTAGGGCCATTTGGTCTATATCTGCGATCAGTTTTTATGATTTTTTATTATGAGACCTACTAAATTTTATAATTGATGTCAGGCAAGTGCAGTTTAATTTAACGAATAATGAAACGAGTGTGCGCCCTCATTCACGTTTCACGCCTGACCTTTTCCTATGTGTTCTGAAATGGACTTCATAATTTCAACATGCTGGGAAATTATGCTGTAGGTCAAACGTAGAAGGAAAAAAAACACGTATATAATTGAGCATGAGATATAATGCAGTATTTATGAGTGACACTTACGACAGAAAAAGAAAACATTTTCCAATACACACATACATAGACACACAAGCACGCACTCCCCTTTTAATACCGTGGCATCTCCACCGGCCCCGGTGCTCTGATGGTCTCCTAGACAACCAAGATAACGGTGCAGCAGTTTTCCATATCGGTCCCGGAGTCTATTATAGCTCGGGATTAGCTCTCTTTCCGAAAAGGTCATACACAAAGTCACCAAACCTCTCGTTTTTTTCCACCACATATGCTCCTTGCGTGAAGGCACATTCATAAACATGCACATGCCATTTCATCTAATGTCATTAGACTAATAACGGTGCGCATTTTGCTGTGTTCACAAACTAGTAATATAAATTAGAGCCATCTGAGGAGACAGAGGAGCCCAAGACTGAGACGGAGAGTTTGCAGGATAGAAACGATGCTGAAGTGGAAGATCCACTGTTATGTAGCGACCCCTGGCGTTGAGAGCCTGCAGTAGCAGTCTTATGTGTGTATGTGCATCCGTGCAGCTATAGGCTATGGATGAATATCTGTGTGTGATAATGTAAAAATTCTAATAACCAGGCAGGTTAATAGGAGGAGGGCACTAAAGCACAGCTGAATGTTCCAGCTGGGATTCCCAGTGGCTGGGCAGGAAGCTCGAGGAGCTCTGACAGGAAGTGTGTTTTCAGGCAGGGCCAGCTTTGGGCGCAGAGAGAGAGAGAGAGAGATGTTTCCTGTTGGCTCCCTCCATATGTTTAGACGCCTCGCTTATACTTACTGCCCCCTCTTCCTCAGTCATACCTACCATAAGTGCATACCAATATGTAAATGTTCCAGGTAGCGTCCTCTTGTGCGCTTGTGTATTGGAAAGCTATTAAAGGACAGCGGTGAGCCAGGACAGTAGATCATGCATGCAGGGGAGGATTGTGTCACAGGATGCAGATGTCACCACATGAAGCGAAACTTCCTGCCCATCAAAGCAGCCAGTGCCAGTTTAATGGACTGACAATCAGCAGCCTGCAGCAGAAAGTAAGAACAGGCTGATGGAAACAAGGCAAGAAAATTCAAGAGGGGAAGATGGTATAGAAGAGGAGGAGGGAGCAAATGGGCAGGGAGATTGTAGGTAGAGATGTGATGGATTGATATGTAGACTGCAAGAGGAAAAATCTCTTTGTCTCTTCTGAGCTCAGTGGACAATCAAAGTTTCCTATCAGCTCTGGAGTAGGGGAAATTGGCTGCCCTGGGAAGGAGAGGGCCACTCTCACAGCCAATGGGAAGTGCCCCTGTCACTCTAATCAGGTCCAATAGAGAAAGTAGGAAATGTGTGTTTGTGTGTGTGAGAGAGTGTGCGCATTCAGTGAAGAGTGCTTTTTAACAGAGAGTAGCTTTGTTTCACTTGCCTTCATGTGATCCAAGATGATACAAAGTCTGAAGTAGCGTTAGACTTTCATCTGCTGCTTATCCTCTGTGCTGAGGGACATGTATGAACCACACGGGCACAATTTTTGGCAAAACTTGCCCTGAGAGGCATGACCGTCAGTGCTTTGATGGAGCGCCATGTGGCAGAGATCACTGGGTCTTAGTGGGAGCTGTGGACAGTTGCACACAAGGGCAGCAAGGGAAGAGGATTACTGTCTCATTGATACAAATCCACACAGAGAAGGAGGATGACATCAATGTACACACAGATATAGGAAACACACAACAACATAAACATTCACAAGAGAGAAAGAAATACAGCGACGGACTTTGATGCTAGCCTTTTTTTGTGCCGCCCATCCTGCTCACCCTCCATCCTCACCTCCATGCCACACAAAAATGCATCTCTCTGCACCCGGGGTCCAATCCTCTTTTTGAAGTCCCATCTTCATCTACACTGTCCTTCCCCTCCTGCGTTTGTCTGACCGTCTTATCTGTCAGCCCCGTGCATCCACGCCTCCTGCAGCTGCAACGAGGGCCACAGATGCCTTCATTGTCCTCCTCTTCCTCGCCCTCACGCTTCTGCACCCGGCCAGATCACACCTGCCACCTGCGCGGGACACAGGGCCCCGGGGCCTGAGCCGCCGAGGCCTTTCATCCATCCCTCACCTCACCCTTCAGAGCCTCTCATCCCCTCATCCCAGCACCCTGTCACTGAGGAATGGTCGGTGCGGAGGGTCGGCCGGGGCAGAGCGGGACACAGAGCTGCCGTTGTAAAGATGCACTGTGTGTGTGTGTGTTTTAAGCAGAGGAAGTAATGCCGGCGAGGCGTGTTTGAGAGCAAGTTTGGAGTTTAGATGTGACTCATATTTCTTCGTTTCAATGACATCCTTTTATGGCTGGGTTAGATGAATTGAGTGAACTGAATGAGTGCATGTCGTGAGGAGCGTGGGCCTGAGTGTGTGTGCATAATAACATGCTGACAGTGAGGGTGGTGGCTCTGTCTCAGTGATTTATGAGAGTGTACTGTGAAGGGTCTTCTGAGCAGGATATTGTTCCCTGACTGGTGACTTCTGCCTCTCTTTTTCTCCCTCTCTTTGTGTGTCTGTGTGTATTTTAGAGCAAGAAAGATTAAGAGGGAGAGTGCTGCAGGTGAGCCCTCAATGTAATCAATCACCACCACGTCACAAGGCTCAGGGCTTGTGGATTACCCCTTCAACTGATACCTGGTTTGACTCCACATTTTCTGCATATTCATTATTTCTGGCAGATAAAGAAAGAACACACTCTGCATTATTACTATACTTCAGGAAAGGAAGATAATAATCAACTTCATGCCCGAGGAGAGGGGTGGGGTGGGGTGGGGGGGGGCTATGACAGCTCAACCACATGGCCCAACCAGTCCAACACCCTGCACAAACCCCTCATCCACCTCAAACACACACACTCATACACACACACACACACACGGTTTGCCACATCAGGATACAGTGCTGCACATGAATTCCGGTTTAAACAGTATTCAGCTTGGCTCACACCAACAGATAAACCGCAGTCCTTCTTCGACCGGTAATCACATCCTGGGCCAGAGGATGGGCCCAGAACTGAAAAGACAGGCCCCTGTTTCACGAAGCACCTTTACCACACAAGAAAATACACTCTCAGTGGCAAAACAGCCACATGGGAGAGCAAATGCATTAACAACACACTGTGCGATGATAACATAAGCCTCAAGTTGGGCTTTATTCAGTGTTGCCCCCGCCTGAACCAGTGAATATGAAGGATGTACTTGCTAAAACGTGAATATCTAAAATTTTCTATTGGCTCTGAGACACTTTTGGTGAGATGGGGAGGTCAAACGTCCTGGGCCCAGTTGCTCAGAACATGTAGTCTGCATCAGAATGATCCAGAGTTTGAAATTCCATGTTTCTGCAATCTACGATCCTCTAATCCATCTTTTTTTTTTTTTGCTCTTTTTTCGAAGGTAGACTAGTTCGAATCCCCCTGATTTAAGTACAGACCTTTCAAGATAATCAAATCTGGGTTACCTATGCCCTTAATGGTACTTGAATATATCACAATGTGGGCAGTGATCTACATATGTAAAGAACAACACTAAGAATACCCAGCATGAGAGTGAGGGTCTGTGTGGATGTGCAACACAGGATGAAATTAAAACAAAACAAAACACTTTGATTGATCTCTGGTGATTACAACATATTCTCTACCCTTTTACAGTACTTTTGAACAGCAGCAAAGCTTAGGAAACAGAAAACTTTCATAAAACTAGTTTATTTTTTGCAAAATTTAAATTATGTTATGCATATTTGAGCACATTGTGTTTCTTTAACCTGTTGAGCGTCATTGTAATATTAACCCATAAAGACCCAAACAGCCACTGGGAACCAAAATCATTTACTGATCTAAAATATTTAATACCTTCTGAGCCACTAAACCGATTAATACGTTGAAATAATTGGCGTAAAATGCAGTTTGTCATCTTTTCATGGTCATCAGATGTGACCCATTTGGACGTTCAGAGGCTCTGTCGTTACTGTGGAAATATTGTCATCTTCTACAACATTGATTCGCCAGTAAAACCCATGGAGTTGGATCAGTGACAGTGGATGGACACTTGTTTTTACATTGTTATTGATATCTTTCCTGAAAAAGTCACTTTTTCATTTGTTTTCTCTATTTTTGATGTAATAATCCTTAACTTTAATCTGAGCTTTTATGAACATCTACATGATCAGTGAATTAAATATAGGAAAATCCTTGATTTTCACAGAAAAAAACTCAAAATACACAGGATAATACTATAATAAATGGTGATAAATCACTTAGGAAAGGTTAAAGATGGAGAAAAAATAATTTGGGAAGTGCCAGAAAGGTAGCACTGGGTCTATATGTGTTAATGGTCCAAAATACATAGTTTTAATCAAATAAAACAATTAAAACCATCCCACCACCTAAGCCCTCCACAAGGCTACAAGAGTTATAAATTACAGTTTAAACTAAATACATTTATTTTCATTTAAATTTATTATTTCTGGTTGATATTGACAGCTATTTGAAAGATTATTTCATACTTTATTATACGAACCAAAAGATTTAAAGGGTAGGACACTGTTCATTTTTATTTTATTAAACAAATTAAGTGCAAAATCTGAATGTTTATGTTACTAAATACAAATGTATTATTTGACCAAGTTTATATTTTTCCTGGATTTCACCCTTCTGCTGGGATCAGTCATGGGTAAGGTTTTAAGCGTTTGATGAAAATTCAAAATATTTTTTTCACCTTTTGAACAACCAATGTCTACGATTTGATCCTATGCGATCAAATGACTTCTGACCAACTGCCTCTAGATGACACTGACAGGAGTGAACTCATGGCATCACATCACAACTGTGTCCAGACATGACCTCAGCACTTTGTTTGACAGACACTGACGCTGAAGTGGACGTGTTTGAGCAGCAGCATTCGGCCCACTGTTCTGTTCTGAGTTGTTGTGAGAATGAGACTTGTCGGCTTTCTGAACCCTCTCTGCTCCAAATCTCCACTCAAGTACAAACACCCAAACAAAAATCCCATTGTGTAGCCTTTCAGCAGCACTGAGCATCAGCGCTAACAGACATTGTCTTTTCTTTCCCCTGCTGTGTATTTTCAGAATGATTATTGTATAGCACATACAATATGTTAACATTATCATTGTGAGGGGAACGGGGACTGTTTTTATGAGGCAGGAAGTGACCTGCCAAGACCCCTGATGACCTCAGAGGGAAAGCACTGACCTCAGCTTGACCCAGTCAGTTTTTCCTGGTTGAGGTAGGTTGTCTGCTGTGCTGACTGAGGAGAGGCTGATAGGTGGGGTGACGCTGTAACAATGTGCTGGAAATTCCCTCTGTGGTGTGAGTTTGATGGTGTAAATGCAAATTTTTATTTTTTAATGTAAAGGAAACTTTCATTCATTTATAATTATTCAGTAGCTTTATTTGGGCCAAAAGTACATACAATTTTAGAATCCTTAAGTAAAAATAAACCAAGAATTAGTGGTGGCTCTTGACAAAATAGCACCATCCTGTGGCTGACCAAAGGAACATTTTCTCTAGCTGCAGTAAAAAAAAAGAAGTTTGTATGCATTTGGATGCAATGTAACCATAATAAATACAAGTGAAGTCATTGTTTTTCAAAGTTTTATTTCAAATTTCCCATGCTGTGGCCCATTTTACAAATACTTGTCTAATTTCCCATGTCTTTTCCTCACATACAAGTTAATCTCATGTGTTCACTAATCTCATGTTCCAAACAAAGAAAAAAAAAATAATAGAAAATGTAGAAAAGATTTTCACAGAGCATAACTGGCCCAACAGGTTTGGGAAAACAGGATCGGACCTTCACATCAAAACACACGGGACATGTAAAAAAAAAAAAGCTGCAAGTGCAAAAGAGATAAGATTAGAAAAAGATTAAGTACTCCTCATACTTGGCAGATGGCAAATAATTCAATCTTAGAATATGGGCTGTGAGTAAAGACATGAGAGTGAAACATTTGGGCCCTTCAGCTATTCATTTGATAACAAAACCCTCAACTTAAAAAATGGAAAAGAAACAGTCCACATTTGAACATATTAACGACTGAACTGTATAAGTGTGACAAAGTCTTAGGTACAGCTGAACAAACTCAAAGACAAATGATTTGTGATGTTGCTGTTGTGGAACTGAGCACACAGTGACCTCAAGTTTATCACAAAGGCACAAGTGTTTGGATAAACTCATCACTACTGTAAGATGAGATGGTAATTGTTCACGTCTGAATGTGTAAGCGTTTCATGTCACGTTTCCTTTAATATTCAAACATACTAATGGTCGGTTGTATGTCAGTGCTGTAGCAGATGTGGTTGTCATGCAGGACCCGTTTAGAGGGCGTCCAGCAGACTGTCAATGCGGCTCACGAGCTCCTGTCTCTTGCTGGTCAGGTTCTTCTCGCTCTCGATATAAGCCTCCTTCTTGACCTTTCCTGCCACAAGCCTTTCCGCTTCCTGACAGGAGCGACACACCAGCTCCTTCACCTGGCCATCGAGCTTCTGCACCTCCCCGACCTGAGAGCATGCAGAGTAGACTTAATTTCACTCAAATTCCACTTTTTCACATCATTTCAATCTGTGCGGTCAAATGCTCATCGTCGCTCACCTTATCGGCCAAGTCGGAGCCCTCGGCCTTAAGGCGAGCCTGCAGTGAGCTGATTTCATTAGTAAGGGTGCGGTGGTCAGCCTCTAGAGTCTTGCGGCCGCTGTTAAGTGCTCCGGTGTCGCGTGACTGCTTGTAGCGGTTCACCACCTCATCCATGTGGCGGTACAGACCCAGACGCTTGTTGACAAGAGTCAGCACCTGCTCTGTGATGGATGCTACCTTCATACGCACCTCAGCAGCAGGGTCCTGATTCAACAAGAATGAAAGCTATAAGTGAGTAGACAAGTCATAACTATATCTAATATGTACATCTCTGTGACTTGTAAATGCATCCATGGGTCTAACATCTCCCTGGTGGACTAGTGGTTAGGATTCGCCGCTCTCACCACCACGACCCTGGTTTGACTACTGGTCTGGGAAAATTATTGTTTTTCCTCAATTTCCTGGGGGCTTTCCCCAAAGGATTAATAAAGTTCTGTCTAATCGAGACTGAGCTCATGAAATTGCATTGTATGTCACGCCAGTTCTTATGGCATTTGGCGTCCTATACGTACACATTTTCGACCTTTCGTATGCTGTTCAATGCCATTTGTTCGTGTGTCAATTTACGCCAAGATCACCAGTTCACAGAACCTTAACCATAAGCCTAACCATAACTGTAACCCTCAGTGCGTGGTATTTGATGCGGTGTGAACATACGTGCAGCAAACTTATAATGTGTACAGATAACACACCAATTAAGTGGCGTGTATCCTTACACGAGTCATATCACGTTGTTTAATCTAAAAATGTCTAAATGCATACTGGTGTTTGTAAAGGCATAGACAGATTTCTTAGTCCATACATAAAAATATAAACATGCATGTTTCTTTAAAAAACACAGGCCCTGTTCAGACCTGGCATTAACAAGCATATCATGCAACTGAGCCAGACTGTGTTTGAGATCCACAGTGAATTGAATTTACATAACACTACAAAGCCAGCCACTTGATAAATAAACTTACGTGATGTTTTCAGCTATAGATGAGCTAGTTTGTAAATAGAGTGAAATCTGATCACATGCAAATGCACTGACGATGCAAGGTGTGAGCAGATGTGTTAAGAGCTTTCCATTTGGAGTCAGATTACTCAGGACATCACATATTCATGAACAGGCCTGCTGATTCTAAATACACACTTGCAGCTTCACAAATCTCAGTACGCAATGTAGGACAAATAAAATCAAAGAAAAATGTGGTTTCCTTTCGATAAATACAGGAGCTTCATACCTTTGTGATGGCAAAGTCCAAGCGTACATAAATAATGACTGTGAAAAAGAGGATGTAGAAGGCCCCAACGACCAGGAGAGGCTCTTGAAGCATCAGGATCTTATTGAAGTTATAATGAACCTAGTGACAAAAAACATGGGTATGTAAGTGTGTGTTATTTCACCTTTGCCAGAAATTAATGAATCCTGAGATCTAATATAAAAAGACCAGACTTATTTCAGTCAGTATATGTATCCAGAGAATAAAGTAAACTAGTTGCAAATCATAGAACTACATTAACACTATGTAGAATCCAATTTTGTTGTAACATGGTGAAAATCAATAGAATTAATAGATTTTTTTTTCTTTGCATACTTAAAATTGTGACATCAGCAATAACTATTCATATAAATACATTAGGGTTTTTAAGAATAAATTTCAATACCATCCAGTGGTTACAAAAGCCACCGGTGAGGCTTAGAGTACACACACTGATGTGTAATTCAACTGTGGGTATAAACAACAAAAACTGACCACAAAATTTTTTTTTAATTGAGGTTCAGGACTTTGCAAAGTTCCATGAACTTCACAGAGGTTTTCCTGTGATTCTTTTGACAAACAGGGAAAGGATCTGAATTGTGGGTGAGCTGGCAATGAATGACTCCCCTGACAGTTATCTCGGATCAACAACATTGCTTACCCCCACCCCGCCCCGATTTAAAAATAATCTGTGCATATTGTGTCTGTTTTATTTTATTTTCCAGACCAAACTTTCAGTCATTTTCTTACCACAACATCTTGAATGTGTTGCTCCACCAGGTTATTCTTAGTGGCAACCAGCACTGGGCGACCAAAGGTGTCCAGGTAAGTGTAATGCAGCTGATTTGGCATGCGATCAATGTTGTAAGGTGTATCCATATTGATGTGTCTGTAATACAAGAATAGTTAGCCTCATGTACTTCAAACTGTAAACACAAGCTTTTAGAGGTATGCTAGCAAACACCAACCTGGCACCCTCAGGTAAAATGATTTTCACTGTGAGTGAGTCAATAACCTGGTCATCATAAACATGGTCAACTAGTCTCATCTTCAGTGCATACTGGTCACCTGGGAAACAAAATGATATAGCTGTTAGCAACTGTGCCTGTGATGCCATGGTTATTGGTGAAAAAAGACAGGTTACTGACATAAAAATGAGCTTCTGGCCTACTGTGATTATACAGTTTCATATGGTTGCACTATGATTCAGTTAATTTCGCAACTTTACTCCTTGGTTTGCATGAATCAATTTACCCAGGGTGTAGAGGTACTCGTAGCTTGGCAGATTATAGCCAATGATATAATGGGTCTTCCAGCCTCCAAACAAGGGGAAGCGAGGCCTCACTTCCACCTCCACTGAATCATCCAAAACCTGCAGATGGGAGGTGGAGATGTTTCCAATCTCATCCCTGTAGTAGACATCCTGGGCTGAAGCAGGAAGGATAGTCTGTCCAAGAGAAATGATAAGAATCATCATCATCACCACTTAGACGTTATCCTGTAGAAGTTGGATTTGTGCGAAACAACACCTTAAAGGATTTGACAGATGAGATCCCACTATCTGACTGGCGCTGGTAATCATAACGTGAAAAAGGCCCCTTGAGGACAGCCCCTGTATGTCTCAGGTCGATGGTCTCCTCCACAGCGATGTTGCCCCAGTGGGATACCTCGATGGTGCGAGTGATGCTGCTGATTGTGAGGAAGGGTGTGTTGTTTTCATAATGGATCTTCATTGTATCCTAAGCATTAGGGACCAAAAAAAGAGAAAAGTTTTAGTCTTTTTTTTTGTTTAAAGATCAAGGTCATTAAGAGATCATTAAGATGTTTACCTCACTAAATGGAGCAACATCACGGAAGGGTCCGTATTCAATGACCTCATCACTCTTGCTTGGGTTTCCCAACTTGGTGTAGCTCTCTACAGTCTTGGAGGCCAGTCGGACACGTGTGGTCTGACTGCGGGTGGGGTATGGGGAGTACAGGTAATGGTTTCCCTGGAAAACCACCAGCTGGCGCTCAGCCTGGGTGATGTGTGTGGGGAAGGGCTTTAGAACATGGCTAAATGTCATCTCCACCTTCACCTTCAGCTGAGCACTAGCTGCCAAACTAGAAGCCAGATGGACCTTGTAAAATTCCCCACTGCAAGAGAACAGATAAGACAGTACAGAGATGAGCATGGATAAGCTCAGTTGTGTAAAGCTATGGCTGTAGAATATCAGCTCACAGCAAACTACAGTGTGTAACCTGACCTCACTATGCTTATTTAGTAGAGGTCACTGAAATTTATGTAGATATATTTTATTCAGCACTAATACTCATTATTAATAACCAGTGAGACTCAAATAATATTTGTAACCTATATACATTTGCAGTAAGAATGAAAGAAAATAGAAATACTTCATCAAATCGAATAATACGATGTGATTTATCAGTTACAATTCCAGGTCTAAATGACTCAAAATTAAAACCTATCTTCCTGTCATCTAGTTTACAGGGATTTGAATTTAATTTCATACCTGCGGCCCTGAATTGTTGTCTGTTGGAGTTTAAGTGAGCCGTCATCCTCTTCATCACCTTTTACCTATAAAAAGATCACAAATACACCATGAACACATTATTGAGCAAAACATGAAAATGTGGTACTGCAGTGCATAATAATCCTTTGAATTCATATGTGAAGAGTCTTGTTTTATATGAAGCAAAGCATTGTAAAAATTTATGATAAGGATACAAATCACAGCACATTACAAACTGCAAATACTCATAATTAAATAATGAACAAGTCTCTGGATTTATTTGGTTAGTTGAGCCTTACTTGTACTTACTGTTGATGTAAGACGGTTAAGTCATACAAATATTAATTTGGCTTATGTTATAATTAAAAGCCTTTGTTTGCGTTTGAATTTTGAAAAACACAGTTTGCAACCTGGGTTTCTTTGGTGTATTCCTCACATCTGGTAAGAAAAGTAAAAGGTTTGTTTGTTTCACCATTTTTCCCTTTGAGACACTGCATAATCATGTTTCTTTTGACACCTTGGGTCATGCAGCAACATGTATGGTTTTCACTAAAATTATAAGGTGTGGGATGGGCACTACCTAAGCCAAGTTAATGTTAAATCAATGTGGACAGCATTAGCAAACTACATGACTTCTCCCAGATCTAGGGATTGCAGCTGGTCCCAGTGGATGCCTTTCAGTTTTTCAGCAAAGTTGCTGCAAAATGCTAATACCAAAATGGAGCCAGCCAGCCTGACATGTAAATAGAATACAGCAACAAAGAAATACATAAATGTTTGATTGGGCTGGTGTGGTTTCCAAAGTTACACAGTAGAATAGGTATTGGTCCTTCTATAGAGAGGATGTACAGAAGCCAATTACTTCGGTAAATTCGTGTGTGAAATCACTTAACTTTAATTAAAGATCAACTAAACACAAAACTCTACATTGACTTGATCATTAGATTGTGGTGAGTATCATTTATATGACATCATGAAGATTCGTGCATTAGTTAAGCACTACTTAGATATGCGATTCGAACCCTTATTATAAAGTGTTACCCTTTTCTAAATCTGTTTCATTCATTCCTGGTGAAGGGGGCAGGCCTGTGCGCAGTCACACACGGAAGTGAGCTGCCCAGCGCATACGTGTCATTCAGCTACTGACAGAGCGTGCAGCGCTGCGGAAGTCAAACAGCTGCTGTTGCCACATTCATTACAATTATGAACAAATATACACTATGTTTACCATCATATGGTGTGGCTTTGCTCTCTAAAGTAAATGTATGTTTTGTACTAACTCCTCTTGATCCAGAGTCCATTAGCTAGTTAGATTTCAGAGCTTGTTCTGTACACAATACAACTTGCCGCAGCATTAAATAAACTCACTTAATCACAATACCGAGTGCATGTCACAAATCTGCGCAATATACCCACGGTCACTGAAAACCAGCACAATACACTGCAGCAGTATTTTTGTAAAACCAGGACATGTGTGGCTCTCTGTAAGGTGGCTAACATGCTAATGCTAACTAGCCGGCGACGGGAAGGATGTTCGTGCCGTTTCATTTGCAGAAAAGCAGATGTCTCACCAATGCTCCGATGTATGCAAGGTGTGGGGCCAATTCCGGGTCCACCGCTAGTAAGAAGCTCTGGACGGCCCCTGGCCCCTGGTTGGAGAGCACAATCTCCGCAGTGATCTTGGCTAGATGAGTGCTCAGGTCCACGGTTCTCCTCACCTCCTCGTTCACCAGACCGTCCGCTGAAACCCCGGAGCTCAACGCGGACAAAAGCACCAGGCAGGCGGAAATGCCAAGAAGAGGCAGTTTGGAGTTCATGGTTGAAGAGACGGAGTTTTGAAATACCGGGATAATATCGGAGAAATGTAGAGCAGCGAAGAAAGGCCGCCGTGCCGCTCTACATCAGAAAGGATGACGCTTCATTCAATCCGACGTGATGACGTAACGACGCGCTCTCAAACGGCTTTGCGTCATCGGTCAAACTAAATCCAATACTGACAAAACCGGCTCAGGATGAGTGTTTAGTATTGACAGTTTGTATTCTAACTTCCTCCTTTTACATAAAATTGACCTACTGAAGGCATGCATATAT
>JAPQRP010000024.1:28525005-28539572 GCA_037367295.1 Apogon hyalosoma | reverse complement strand
AAATAGCTCAGTTGGGAGAGCGTTAGACTGAAGATCTAAAGGTCCCTGGTTCGATCCCGGGTTTCGGCAGATGATTGGTGGCTTTTATGAGTTGTGACGTTTAACACAGGTTTGTCCTCTTATTATTGAATCTTAGAATATGGGATGTAACATAACCTTCTCCAATACATTACAATTGATCAAAAATGTATTTTCAAATGATGAAAACATGATGTCAGGTTGTGATGTTATAGAACTGTGATCTATCAAAAAGTGGACATATAGGCACAACTTGCAAGGGTAACATGAGTGTGTAGAGGTATAAATCAATGAATAGGAATGGTTAAGTGTCATTTCTGAGATTGTACTGTACATTTGTGATTTGCAAAAGGCTATAATTTAATTTTGTTTATCTTGTGATCCTTTTGCCACAGACTGAATAGTTGCTCTCTGTAGATAATTTAAGGAAGGTGAGAATGTATTCTTCTTATTTTTTTCTGCCTTGCATTCTAATATCTAATCTCTAATAATACTTATGCACAGGGTATTTTGTACATCTGTGTGTGAGTTTGTTTGTTGTTTTTTTTTTTAAACTCCTAGGGGCGAACTGTGCTACTGATGAGACCTACCCCACCATCACTCCTAAGATTCATCCCATGACCTCCATCTTAACAAAACTGTTTCATATGCAGATCCATAATTATATTAGTTTTATTAACTTACTTTGTGGTGTATGCTGGGTGAAATGCACATCATAATATACAAAATGTATCTCTTTTAAAAGATGCACAATTTATAAGTTGATTAATTCACTTGATATGGCAAAAATTTTGTTTTTTTGCTCTAATTTGCTCATCACTCTCTCCATATGCACAGTGAAATACAGTATGCTTGCATAGATAGATACATACATACATCATTTTGGGAATGTATTTGTTCACACAAGCAGAGGATATCCAAATATCACAATGATAAAAAAAAAGATATTGGATGGTGGGTTTATTTGCTTCAAAAATAATCTTCTGTCTGATAACTGCATACATCTGTATTTGACTGTACTGAAAAGATACAGTGTAGTGAAAACACTCAAGTCAATGAAAGTACAGGACACAAAAAAGACTAATAAAAATGTATCATACTTAAATGAGCATGTTATATTATAAAGATAATAGGGGATTCAGTCAGTAGGAGAGGGCGCAAATTACAGCAGCCTTTCATTCAGAAGACATTATTAATAATCATACCCAGTTTTTAAACTGGTTTTAGGAAGACATGATGACTCTGCACAGTCCAACATCAGTACACCATGGACCATGGTTGGGATCCTTAATGATAAAAGAAATATCTTTAAGCATTTTAAGAGCCAAAATATCATTGTAGACCAGGTCTTTGCACAACAAGAAATAGGTACAAAGAGCTGCACAATTAACGAAATAGCACTCAGACCATCATGAATAAGTGCAACAGGCAACGTTTTAAAGTGTAAATGGTGGTAAATATACTGCACCTTGTTGTTGTGTTTTTTTTATATTCCATGTTTGAGTTGAGAAAAAGATTCTAAATAATTGGTATTTTGCAATAACGTGCATTTTCCTTGATTTAAAAAAGCAAAAAATACAAAATTGTAGTACTGTACAAGATGCTAAAAACACATTATATAATATCACATTGATTTAATGTATTTAAAACATTTAATCCAAAGTCCATTTGACAGGGGTGAAAATAAAAAGTACCTTCATTTTATGGTTTTATAGCCAAGAATTCCATCAGTAATTATGCCGCTGAAAGTTATAATGTAGCGGTTTAATTGCTCTGTAAACTTTGGTTGTAAACTTTACTGCACATATTCCACTAAGTGATATAATTTTGAATATTTGTAGTCTGTTGCCAACAGGGTTACCAGCTGTCCTACTTTATGAGGCACTGCAAAGCAATTTTACATTTTAATCCTTTGTCCCACATCACAAATATTGATCCCAGAGATATAGCAGTCAACATACCTGTCAGTCACATCATTTTGTTTCTGAAGTATAGCTAGAAACCACTCAATATTTACCCACCAAACCTATGTTGCTGACTGATTCAAGGAAATGTATTCTGAAACTCCTTGACTCATTTGCTGTCACTGGGCTACGGCACTAAATCAACAACAGTAGTTAAACAGGTTCACTATTTAGAATTCGGGGGCTTTTTTTTCTAATAAATGTTTTAAATTGGACAGCGAGATAGGCAAAGTCCTAAAACATCCATTTGAATCAGCTCTGTAAGGCATGTTAGAAGTCTTTTATGTTTGATTTAGTGTGTATTTGATTTGATTAAGTCTATCTCTCAGCATCATCTCACACAAATATGCTTTTCCCCTCATTCGGTTTGATCTGATCTGAGCACTGCAATTACCAGCAGTATGAATTAAAATAGATCAGATAGTTTTAAAAAAAAAAAAGGCAGACATTAAACTACTGTTAACTATTGTTAGCTGAGTTTGTGTGAAACTAGGCGTGTCCAGCGCGTGACGTCAGACGCACAGACAGAGCTTGTTTTGGAGGAAGTGAGCAGAATTCGGCTAGCTGCTAGCACCTTAGCTTGACAGGAAAAGCAAGCGTCAGCCGAGACAGCGAAGTGGACCATTGTACCAAATCTCGTTGGTTACACGAAGGAGATAGATAAAGGGAGTGGCAGTTTTGATTCTGATAACTACAGTTAGCTGTGAGGCTAGCTTTTAAGAACTATTCAGCTGCCGACCCTCTAAACGTGTTGTTTTCTTACGGCAGACATTTAAAGGAGCTATTAGCTTGTTAGCTAGCCTGCGCGTTAGCTAACGCTTCCAACAGAGGCAGAGGAAAAGTCCACTTTTGACATTTTTACCGCAGGATCGTCGCACAGGTTGGTGTATGCTGACTTTCGTTGATGGTTTTACTAGCTCTATACATTAACAACGTAGCTGTCGTGAATTTTGTTGTATATTTTTCAGTAAACATTGGTTAGCCTGACTAAACGTTAGCTTAAATTAAGAAGTGTCACTGATACGGTAATTGTTGGAGCCACGGTATTGTAAAACATCTGGCGTTATTGATTGGAGACGCTTTTGCTTTTAACAATAATGTTACGAAGAAAAATGAATCTTACTGTTGAACTGTTCTCCAATTTCCCCAACTGTCTAGCATCCAATCAGAGAAATTAATATTTATTTCACTGTGCCAGCCGTTTATAACACTGTTTGATCTTTGTGTAGATAAAATGTTGAGCGGGGTCTCCTGGTATAGTTTATAAAACGAAACATATTCACAATCAGACGAGGTTTTGCCTATAACTGTGGATTGTAGGTTTGTTGAATCTACCTACAGTATGTGCTAATCATGCCTGCCAAGTCATGGTTCCGTTAGTCCTGTGTTTTATAACCATGTGACCAGTCCCTGACACAGTGTCATGGGGTGCAGATTATGAGCTGCACTGATAGCTCTGCTACTTTTGCCCCATAAAACTACTGACACCGAATCAAACCGCGGATTTTTGTTCTCACAGGAGGCGTTGTAGCGTTTAGTAACTTGTAATAAAAAATTAGTGTATTGTCCATTTTCTTCATTAACGATTCCTCCCAGACCTGAACTGAGTACAAAGATGATTTAAAGCACAGTGCTAATAGGTTTGGACTTTGCTCATTACAGCTGCATGAGGTGGTTTATTATTACAAACCATACGGGGCCAAAATGAAAAATGCATAGTAATGGATTTTTACACATTTGTGCTTTTGATGATCTATGTCATCATTTATAAAGAATCAAATGTGTTTGTGTTTACTGAGGTTGTCTTAAATTCGCTTAGGCATTTTTTCTGCACTGCTTTGAAGGAGTGTAGTGGTTTATTGATGTTTATCAGGACCCCCAGACTTGTATACAGGGAAGGTTTAGTCAAAGAGTGGAGATGTATAAATCATATAGAGACTAATAAGGATGTTTAAGTCTGCTTTTTGACAAATATAAATAAATATAAACATAAAATATTGCATGGGCTTACAATGACTAAGAGGAATCAAGCATAAGTAATGTTTCTGTTTTTACTGTCGTACGTGGTTCAGATTAATGTTCAGTGTAACAGTGGACTTTTGTCTGACCTTTATGTGGTTTTGTGGGCAGAATAAATATCTCAAAACTGAACCTTTCCAGCTTAATGAATGCAAGCATCTCTGCTGACAAAAGAGAGATTTCATCTCTCCTCAACAATAAGCCTTGTTTAATAGAGTTTTGATCAAAATGAATACTGCATTGTGATGGTTGCAGCCCATTCTTGTACCCCTATTCCAGTTGGGGATTTTTATGAATGATAATGAAGAATCTGA
The DNA here is from genome assembly GCA_037367295.1 of Apogon hyalosoma. Taxonomy (NCBI): domain Eukaryota; kingdom Metazoa; phylum Chordata; class Actinopteri; order Kurtiformes; family Apogonidae; genus Apogon; species Apogon hyalosoma. The sequence continues at coordinate 28,535,257 of JAPQRP010000024.1, read as the reverse complement.
AGTAAAGGAGAACCCACAAGTGGTTTCATTCGTAGAATCAGTTTATTTCTTTGAAATGTATTTCTAGACATGTGTAGACCATATCACCTTTCAGTGCAATCTGTTGGCCCATATTTGTAAAGTGGCATGTTGACTTGGGTAAGACTTCTTGGGCATCCAGTTTGAGTACCAGTGGTCTGTTTCTCTTAGCAGTTGTCGTCTTCCCCTAAATATCTTATGTTTGTCTTTATCCACTCATTTCATTTATTTAGCCTATATGATGTATACATGCTCAACACATTTAGTGGTTACATCACTACTCTTATTTTATTTCACATAGTAATTGCTTTTTGCTGCATATATACACCTTTACCTGACATAGCTCCATATCTGTATATTTGCAAATTCTGTGTTTGGTCCAGTCTTGTTATTGATACTGTCATCCATATCACTGTATTTATTTACAGTTCTTTTATTATTATTATTATTATTATTATTATTATTATTATTATTAACTCATTTTGCATAATTTTGTAAATCACAGGTTCTTTAAATTTGCAAATCTATTCTTTTTCTTCTTTTCCTCCTTACTTTATTCTGTTTAATCTATTTATGTTTCTCTGATAGAGCTGCCAGAGCATGACATTCTCACTGGAGAAATAACATATCTGTCTGTCTTTGCAGCTGTGGCACAATGACATCAAGGAAGAAAGTACTACTTAAAGTCATCATCCTTGGAGACTCCGGGTGAGTGATGTGACCAGACCTTACGGTGTGACAACATTAAAGTAGTGTTAAACACTAAAACTAGTTTTATGAGGTGCAAATTGAATTCCTCCTTGCTGTGGAAATTTATCAAACCTTATTTATTTTCTGACATGCCTAGCTGAAGCTTTTACAAATCTCTAATCAGCATGGCTCTGTTTCCGTGGGGGCAGTGATTTTTGCCGTGTAAAACCACGTCCTTGATCTGTTAATTTGTTTGGTAGTTTGAGTCAGTAATAACATATTTTAACACCACAGAGACACAACACATGCTGCAGATTTGCTGTTTGTGTTGGTGGACTCTGCTGGGTTTAAGAGACTTTAGGATTTCAGTTTCCCATTGAAAAATACTGTATAACAACAGAAAAGTCATGAAAATTATGTTTTAGAATATTAGTGTGCATTTAGAGCTGCAGCGCATCATAGTTTTTGGGTGTTATTGTGCAATAGAAATCTATAATTACCTTTCAGCATGTTGCAAGTCAGTCTGACAGGAAACTACCTGGTGCCCACTTCTGTCAACTTTGTCTTCAGGCTTATCACAGGTGCTCTTGGACAGGTAGGGACAATAAATATATGATGGACAGCTGTAATTGCATATCACTGTTGAGATTCAGTCAAATGTGACGACCGGTGGCTCGACATGGAAGCTTAGAGAAGCATATTCACTCTTCCACAGCGGTGTCAAACAGCACAAGGTCATTTAAAACCCAAAATAATGCTCATATGGTTCTGCAAAGGTGTCTTGTGATTCTTTGTCCTGTGGATTCCTATTTCAAACATCCTCTCCTCTTACTTTTTAGCTTTTGTCATAAACATGCAGTGGTCTCACAGGTGTATTGAAGACACTTTGGAATGAGATACAATGTTGACTGGTTCTATTATCCTTGTTTCTGCAACCCACTTGTTATCCTGTGGTTTTTTGTTCCTAGAGTTGGGAAGACCTCACTGATGAACCAGTATGTGAATAAGAAGTTCAGTAACCAGTACAAAGCCACAATAGGAGCTGATTTCTTGACGAAAGAAGTCATGGTGGACGACAGACTTGTCACAATGCAGGTATACTCAGACACACCTCAATAAAAGAGCAGCATAAGTAAATTATTATCATATCTGTAACTACCACAACATTAATTTGCATAGCCTGCTACAACTTTCATCTTTATTTCTGTATTTGTGTAATTTCATAGTTATCCTAGTAAACATCAATTTCAGCTCTCTTCTTCTATCATGTGTATTTCACATGCTACCTGTCATGTTTCTTATTCTTACCTGTGCATAACAATGAAGACATGTTTACTTGTTACTTCAAGTTTGCAAGAAATCATGCAGGCCCCTTCTATGGTGCATGAGGGAAATGGTTTATTCTTATATGATGCCCAAATTACATTATTAGCATTCGAAGCACTCACGCACCAGTTTTGCTATTCAAATATATTAAAGTAAGTTTTCCACATTGATCTGATTATTTGGTGCATGCTTTGTTTACGTCCTCTTTGTTGTGTGTCAGATTTGGGACACAGCAGGTCAGGAGAGGTTCCAGTCCTTAGGCGTAGCGTTCTACCGCGGGGCCGACTGCTGCGTCCTGGTGTTTGATGTGACGGCACCAAATACCTTCAAGACTCTAGACAGCTGGCGGGATGAGTTCTTGATCCAGGCCAGCCCCCGAGACCCGGAGAATTTTCCTTTTGTGGTTCTGGGCAACAAGATCGACCTGGAGAACAGACAGGTGCGACAACATCATAATCATAATTTAAGGTTTTCCCATTGTTTGATCTAAATGCATTTTTGTATGTTTGTGATTTTTTTTTAATACTTTGCAGCTTTACCTGTTGAAAGAAGATTTTTTTGAGAGCATAAGTATGGGAATGTTGATTTGTTTTTACATTCTAATGCACCTTGAGGTAGATTTGTGATATTGAGATGCATCAAAATGAAACTCACACACATCCAAGGACACAACACAACAGTTTTATCCAGCCTCACTTGTTACCCACTCTGCCCCATGTCACATTTCAGATTCATTATGTCCCCTTGTTACACAGCCAAATCAGTAAGATCTTCTGATTTCATGCCAAAATCAGAACTAAAAGCAACTGAGCTCCCACGCTTTGGAACTGCCTTCCTTTGGGCCTAAACAATACAGTGTCAGAGTTTTAAGAGGCAGTTACAACCTCATTGGATTGTTTGTTTTTGTTCTATAATATGTGTTTGCTCTCTGTCTAGTTTTTTTTTTAATTATGTATTACTATTTTTACATCGTAACGTCTTTTTTTTTTTTTTTTTTTTTTTTAGTTATTTTACCTTCTTTGTTTAACACCTTTCTTTTTAACTTTGGGCCTGAAAAGTTAACATGCTTTAATTTTTTTGAACTACAAATCTGCCAGATCCTGTCACTTCAGAGTGTTTTTAAAAATATCAAGCTGTTTCCTCCTGGAGCTGATGTTTTTAAATGTAATGTGTGCTCTTTTGTTCCAGGTAACAACTAAGCGAGCACAGGCCTGGTGTCAAAGCAAGAACAACATACCGTATTTTGAAACCAGCGCCAAGGAAGCGATCAATGTGGAGCAGGCCTTTCAGACTATTGCACGCAACGCTCTTAAACAGGTAACAGAGGCATGATGATGATGATCATTTTTTATTACTATTATTTTTAACCTTTATGTAATCAGGAAAACGTGACTCATTGAGATTATAATCTATTTTGCAAGGGTGTTCTGGTCAAGACAGCAGCAGCAGTAGAAGTTACACAAAAAAGAAATTTCAGCCATGCATCCACACTAAAAACATACATAAAACACAGTAAAACTCACTGCTAAAACCATATATGAAACACCATACTAATAGAACATATAAAACACCACCAATAATTTAATAGGTGTCAAAGTATGCAACAATGTTTCTTAAAAGCATCTCAAAGCAGATCCTGATTCAGTTGGAAAAACATCTAAATCTAGCTTTATCTTTCTCCTATTAATTTAAAAGGACTTTGAATGTATTTAAAGACACCAGCTCCTTCCTTTTTAGCTCCTTCTGTAGGTTATTCCACACAGTGGGAGCAGAAAATTGAACTGCGTTCTTTCTCAGTTCTGTTCTGACTTTTGGAACACATAGAGATAACAGATCTTGGGACAGGAAGCTATAATTACCCCGAAGGGGAGGCGGGATAATTATAGTATTGTATTATTGGGGTATTGTTTTTTTGTTCGGTTTGGTGGTTTACACTCTAGCAGCAAAACTACAGGTTGAATTCATATTAAATTGGGTTTATAGATTGCCAGTGACCCAGAATAGATCAAATTACATTTAGGGAAAAGTAGGTCAAAGTTCAAATTTTTTATGAATTTTAATCTTTTTTTTGTCTCCCATTTACTTTAAAATTTAAAAATGTCTATAAAAACATCAATTTTGGTTCAGTTTACTTCAAACTTGGTACATATATAGAGGTAATTGATAAGCTGACATCAGCACATGTATAGACATGATGACATCAGCTGGATCGATGCCAAAATAAGCTACAATATGTGCGAGGGTTGGGATTTGTTGTGCCTGGCACCACTTGTTATTAAGTTATTAAATTGTGGGCATTTTGTACATTTGTAGTGTGTTTACACATCCAGTGATTGTCTTTCAGGAGACTGAGGTGGAGTTGTACAATGAGTTCCCGGAGCCGATAAAGCTGGACAGGAATGAGCGGGCCAAGCCGTCAGCGGAGGCCTGCAGCTGCTGAGGACGCTGAGGATTCGACGGGGGCATTGTCACTGCCCTCACTACCCTGTCTTGCCTTGTCTATATATTCCCTTTCCCATGAGCCCACTGTGTTAATCCCTGATGGCCAACATACAAGCAGCATCCCACTCATAGAGAATACTACTACACACACAAACATGCTGCACTCACCTCCTTATCTATACAAAAATACACATTTTCTATAAAATATGAGTCTCTTAGCCCAAAGACACCTTGAGGAAACATTACAGCATTTCCTTGTATGCTTATTACTTTCCGGTGTTTCCTACATACTTTTTCATGTGCAGTGGTGGTTTGGGCTAATCTCATTTTCAGTTGGATGTATAGTGTAATGCTGCTCTCTTCCCATTTTTGGTCCTAACTGCTTTTATTTGGTTACTTTATGTGGTAAATCTAAGCATTATCTCTATACATGTTTGTGTTTATGAGTAAAGTTAGACAAACTAATGTTTGTTTTTTTTTTTAAAAATCACTTTCATTGGCAGTGGTGGTTGTTTTCTTACTTTTACAGCCCGCCACTGCTGCATGAATAGAGGAAACACTGCACCCCCCCATTTTACTCATTTGTGTTGTGGCTTAAATTTGTTTCACATCGAGAAACACCATGATTTCACCATACCTCATGCAACCTTAAAAAAAGAAATAAACTCTGATAACTTAAAATGGGGAATTGGAACGGAAGTTGAAGGATCAGAATGTGTAAATCTGTGGAATCGCATCAATGTGCTGCCTGCTGATTCACAGAATTTGATATCCAATCCAGTGACAAGTTCATCACTTAGGTGTGCAGTTTTGTTTTGTTTTTTTTTTTTGCACTTACTACAATAACTGAAGACTTGCTCAGATATCTCATTTAGAGCCACAATACACACAGTTGTAGCTCAGGTTGAGTGTTTTGTGTGCATCTAGACTCGGCTCCTTGGTAAAAATGCTGTCAGTCACATGCTATTTGCTGTTCCTGTATTGAAGAAATGAAGGTTTATCATAATATCTGTCATTCCAGGTGCAACATTTAACTTAGACACGAACCAAATCCAGACAGTATGTCCTTCTACCTGATATACCTGAAAAGGAGTGGAATTTTTCAAGTACAAATATCATTCATAACTGAGTGCTGTTAGTTAGTACATTTCTTTCTACTGTCAATTATTGCAAGTCTTTGTATATTTGCAAACCTCTTAATCATTTTGTGGGGGAGGCAAAAGTTGGGTTGTAAATCTCCATATCTGACTCTGCCAAATGCTCGCATTGGCAAACATTTAAGTGCTTGACTTTTCTTTTAACCGTTCAGCTCTTTAACTGTCTGTTCATATTATGTTGAAATGCATTATAGATTACAAGATAGCATACATACTGTAATGTTGAACAAAAAAGAAAAAACTGTGGGGGAAAGTATTGGCATTCATCATTATTATATTATTAATATGATAAATGCATAGCATCTACATTGTTTCAAAATGTCTTTGCGTTTCAAGTAATAAGGGTAATAAAAATCTTGAATAAAGGATTCGGTCTATTTGACTTTTATTTACAACTGTAATGTAACATAAGAAGCATTCAGTTATATTAATCAGGACACTGGAATAAAGAAATGTAGTCCTATTATCCTTGGAGTCAATTTGCCACGAGTGTTGTCTTTTTTTGGCACATTTTTGCTTTATATTTATTGACTTGTTCTAATTTAATGGGGAAAAGATTAAAATTATCACTGATACGTTAATAACCTGTTGATATTGTGTACTGAAGTGTTCTGTAAGGTCAGTTTTAACCATAACGCAGAAGAAACGTCACCATTGTATACGTGTTTTAGATTAAAATTTTATAATCTTCAAATAAGGGCCCGAACATAAAATCCATTGTAGTGTGAGAACCATCGACAGTTAACACAGCACAGAGATATTTAGGTTGGTAGATATTTTGCAAACATGACAAAACCCTGGATAATTTGTATTAGAATGATTTCACGTCAAACTGTCCCCAAGGATAAGAGAGGACAGAACATTTGAAGGCAACAGGAGAGTTAATTCAATGCAGATGAACATCCAAGCTGATATTTTCAGTTGATTCTTGGTTTTTTCTTTGCTCCTTGAAGCCACTGCTTAACTGGTCCTGCAGACTTGGACTGAGTGTTTGTCCGGGTTTCCTTCTCCTCTTCCTCCTTCCTCTTTTTAGGACCGCTGCTCTTCAGCCAGCTCATCATCATCCTGCTGCTGGTGGTGGGTGTTGGCTCCTACAGATCAAGGGGCAGATTAGTGAACTGAACCCTCTACCTGCCAAGCAGCTGCACTGTGGAGTGGAATTAATTTTCCAGCAGCAGTGGGTGACGTGTCATGTTAAATCTGATACCTTTTTGCTGTTGAGATCCACAGGCTGGAGGCACTTTGCGGAGTTGTTGCGGGAGTTATTGACTAGCGAGGAAACGGGGTGAAAAGTCAGAATGTTTTTAGACTGGAGCAGTTTCACGGCGTCTAGGGACTTCACCTCCCCAAAATCAAGCCATCTCCTCACTTCTTCCTCACCATCCAGGATCGCTGGCATCCTATGATACAAACACAACTCAGATTATTGTATTGATGTATGCAAGACAGAAAACAATAAATGAGCAGAGCAGGGGATAAAAACCATTCATATATTAATGCAGAGTTTGAGATGAAGTCAATGAGTTGAGTACAAGTAAAACAATACTGAGACATATTGAGATAGTAGCAGTTTGGGTTCATTATTCTCAAAAGCCAAAGTAAAGAAGTGGAAGTTGGGCTGTGACCTTTGAACCCTTTAGACCCAAGACATGGCAGGTATGGCTGTTATGATGAAATTTTAGTTTATGATTTTCATACAAATAATTGATTCTATTCATTTTCTGCCACAAATATAGTACAAGCCTAACAACAGTTATTTGTACAGATACAGTAAACCTGATAAAGAGGAGACATGAAATCAAACAGAAATAAGTGAAATATACAAACCCCAACAATAAAATAAGCAAAGAAATCAATGACACTTTGGGCAATGCAGCCCGAAATGGTGTGATGAAAATTTTCATATCAGTGAATTTCATACATTCATTCATTTTCTGAGCCCGCTTTATCCTCACTAGGGTCACATGAGTCACTGGAGCCCATCCCAGCTACTTATGGGCGAAGGCGGGGTACACCCTGGACATGTCACCGGTTCATGACTGGGCTGACATACAGAGACAAACAATCACTCTTACATTCACACCTATGGGCAATTTAGATTAACCGATTAACCTATCAGTGCATGTCTATGGATGGTGGGACGAGCCCGAGTACCCGGAGAGAACCCACGCAGACACAGGGAGAATATGCAAACTCCACACAGAAAGGTCCCACCCCCACTGTTGGAATCGAACCCAGGACCTTCTTGCTGTGAAGCATAAGTGCTATCCACTGCCCCACCATGTCGCCCAACATGGATTTCAATAATGTAGCGCAATAAATGTCTACATTTATTTCAAGTTTCATGGCTAATTTTTGGTTGTTGAAAATAGTTGAAATAACCAAATGCTTATTTATGTCAAGTACCAGAACATTTAAAACAGCTGTAATGATGATGCTAAAGGACTGACAGACTCAAATGTGTGTACTTCATTTTGGATGACAGATACCGGTAACCATGACTGTCATTTCTTCTGTTCTATGTTTTCTTACCTAACACATCTGTTCTATTTTTCTAACTCTACAATGGAGTACATAATTCAAATTATGTGTCTCTTTCAATAAAAATGTGGGCAGATATTTTCAAAAAAACAAAAAAACAGCTGTAATGATAAAATGTTTGTTCAACATCAAAATATCTCAGTAGGTAAAATGACTAGGAATGGAAACATTTTGTCAGCAAGACTGTGAACAAAATAAACCCAAAAACAAAGAATATCACAATGATCTGAAATTTAATCTAATTACTTACAGTAACATCTTTTCATCACATAACCCTATTGATAGTGAGAGGTACAAACAGACCTTACACTCCTCAAACAGGAAAGTGATGTAGAAATAGAGAAGGAAAAATATTTATAATGATCATGCAGTATAATTGTGACCAAGTCAGACAATTGCACTGTGGAAATTATGTAAGAATTGTAACAGGTGCAGGGGATGACCAAAATGTGGTCATCGTGGAACGAAGTGACAGATCAGAGGACCTGATTGAACTTGGTAGAGTGGAAGAGTGGAGGGAGTTAAAAGATCAAATAAATAGGAGTACACAGGAAAATGGACTCCAGTAGGAGCCAGTGGAGGAATTAAGTTCCTGTATCTGCAACCTACTTGAAAACCTACTATATTTACCTATCATGGATGCTTTCTAGGTTTGGGGAAGCATTGACAGTGATTACAGTGTAGGTGTAAAGGGGTTCTCCACCATCAGGAGGTGTCCAGCAGTCAAACAGTCCTGCCATAGTCAGCAACTTCCAACCAGTCCACTCACATGGAGATTCTACCTCCTAAACAAGAGAAAGGAGATGTATTCACACTGAAACTGGTTTCATAAAGAAAACATGCTGCAGGTTAATTTTAACTGCATAACAAAGAACACTTAACATACTAAGTAACATTTTATTTTTAATCCTTTTCCTACACAAAAACAATTTGGCCACATTTACCAAAGCTATGAGAGTTATTGAAGAAAAAAATGTTCACTGTGATTGACTTGCTGTATAAAATACAAGTACAAACCTGTGACGGGTTAGGAGAGTTCTCTGAATTGTACTGTGAGGTTGAGGGTTTACGCTGATCTTTGCTCTTTGCTCCCTGATCCTGAGGAAAGTAAATGAAGAAGGGCTGCTTGACTTTCTCCTGCCTCCTCCACTCATAAAAACCATCAGCCAGGATGACACAGCGCTGTCCTTTCACCAGGGGGTCCTTTGGGGAAACAACAAAGTAATCAGACCCAAAACAGCACATGGTAAACTTTAAAAAGCTTGTCAGTCAGTGTGTTGTCGAACTGTCTGCACCTTGTATGACTTCTTCTCCAGTATACTCTCACTGCGGCAGTTGTTGGTGCTGTATGGCATTTTGCTCGGATCATTCGCCTTAAACCAGGATGGTACTAGACCCCAACGCATCACAGCCAACACACACTCATCTACAGGAGCTGTCTGAAGAAAGACACACACAATGTGGGTTTCAAGAGTACACTTCTCTGCAACCAGTCCAGTGGAGAAAAACCCTGCAGGACATGATAACATCTGGAGATTCAACATGGTTCGAATTGCCTGCAGTCGACAATGCACAATAAAAAAATACGACCGTAGTTTACTTAAATTATAGTGACAAAGTGACACATAAACACCACTAGCAGAAATACAGTTGAGGAAGAAGCATATGAGAGAAAAGGAAAAGGCAGATAAAGTGAAAATTCTTTCCATCCAAAAAGCAAGTTATATTTTATTTGTAAATCAGTGTAAAAATTGAAAAACTGTTGTCATAAAAAAATTAAAATAAAAGTAAAAGATGGCTTACACCTTTCTCACTGATCTTGCACAAAATTGTGAAATCTATTGTAGGTAGAATATTGATTCATGCCTGCAGTGTTATATTTCTAGTTTTTGCATGGTTTATTATACTAAAATAGTGGGGCTCAAAGTGATATTTTTTGTCTGAGCCCCAAATCCCTGTCGCCCCCTGCTTGTACCTGCACTTTCAGAGGACTTCCACCAGTTCATTAGATAGATAGATAGATAGATAGATAGATAGATAGATAGATAGATAGATAGATAGATAGATAGATAGATAGA
>JAPQRP010000024.1:28513654-28524905 GCA_037367295.1 Apogon hyalosoma | reverse complement strand
GTACAATACTGTAAATAAAATAAAGACTTCTGATTATATAATATTTACACATTCCAGGGCATTGATATCAAATGAAAGTTATATAAAGTGTAGCAGTGATATAAAGTGATACAGTGATATAAGTGTAAAAAAAAAAGTGATTATGCAAATAAAGCTCACCGTACCCTCACTTGAACCAGTTCGGAAAACACACAACCTACTGTTTAATTTCGCATTAGCTACCTTGTCGAAGTGCCTCTGGGACAGGAGGACAGGGCTCGTAGACTGGGGACTCTTGTTGTATGAGGGTCGGTATTTGTCCGCATCCCCGTCCCTCCAGCCGGGCAGTCTCCGGTGTCCTCCTCTGTTCCTGTAGCTGCAGGCTCGGCTCATCTCCTCCGGTGCCAGGGTACAGGCAGTCCTTCCACACATGATGAAGCTAGGCTGCGCTTTTCACTCACCTGGACAGAAGGACGGAGGAAGTGGGTGACATGTTTACGGTTAGTTACAATGAACAGCTGCCGTTAAGGCACGCTTTAAAAAATGTCTAACAGCTTAGCTCAGCTCACCTGGTTTCGAGTGTCTTGTTATCTGTTGTAAAATGCTAATAACGTCGGTCTGTTGCCTTAGGTTTACAGTTAACTGTGTTGAGTTGTGTGTCTGCAGCGGATTGGATAAGCCCGGACAGACTCGCGAGCGCAAATACGACGTTGTGACGTTCAGCCGCGTGATTGCTTCCCAACGAAGGCAAGATGGCGACCAAAGACAGGGCGGTTATTATGAAAATCATATTTTAAAAAAGCAGAAGTGAAACACGCCACGATAATTAAAATACCTCAATCAGTGAAATGAAGAAAACCAACTAACGTTCAAATTGTAAAACATAAGTATGCATTCATGCCCTTTGCTGACATGCCGTTTTTGACTATGTATAAAAATTATGCATTTCACGCCAGAAGTTAAAGAGAACCTCCCCAGTTCAATGTTAAGTTTGTTTTTTGTTTTTTTTTTGTGACTCTAATGAGAAAAACAAGAAACAAAAATTAAAAATATATAGCCTAACCGCAGTCTGCGTTCGGGACCTGGTTGCCGTGGCAACAGTAAACAGGTCGACGGGAACAGGTACCGGCTGCACCATGATTTTCTCCGGTGAAACAGCCGCCGCCGAACTGAACTCATAGGCATGTGGACTTCAGCAGGTAAGATGAACCGTTTCTGCGCCGTGAACTGGCAGCTGATAGGGATAATTGAAAATCTAACACTTGAATGTTTATTTAATACCAGACAGTGGTAATATCCAGTGGTAGTCTCGAACGAATGTAAACTGGGCAGAGTTTTTGTTAGAAAATACAGCTTTAACGGTAGTCAGCTTGGTGCATCAGAATAATGCTGGGTCAAGGCAAAAAATATGTTACTTCTGTGGTGTCAAGCAATAAATATAACTACTGTGTATCGTACCTAATATGCAGTAGGTAATGATTATGATATTATTAAGAAGTATATTATGAACCAGGGAGAGGAGTGAGAACCTGTGTGTTGTATGATTCTGGTGAACCAGTTAGCATTTCAGTTAATACAGTGTTTGCCCAGGTGTCTGAAGAAAATCAGAGTACTGAGTGAGTATCACTCTATACCTGGGTGTTAATTCAGAGCTGACAGGTGTAACCAAGCTGTCTCATGCACAGCAATTTGACCCACTCTACAGTCCACTGCACGTGGAAACAATATGTCAGCAATAACAGAAAATAAGTGAACAAGAATACATTTGCAGCGATTGAACATTATAGTTTTAAGCATTGAACACTTTGTATTTTCACATGATACGATTGTTGCCGTGCTTTCTACAGCGGAATGTGTTAGACCAGACCACAAAACACAGACCATCTTGAAGAATGAGAGCTGATTCCAGTATGAAAACCACAGAGTCCAAATTGACTGTCCAAATGGATGAGGGAGAACATCAAGCTCCTGACAGATGCTGCACACCTTGCACACACAGTGGTGAGACCCAAAGAGCAAATTAGTTAACAGGTGTTTACATATGCTTGACAGCTTAAAATATATTTCCTGTGGATTAAACTTCTTTGAGGTTTGTTCATATCAGGACGTTTTAAAGCTTATCCTAAAACAAGAAATGCACTAATTGTCTTTTTTCTCATTTGTGTTTATACAACAGTTGCATAAATGTACACTTATTTAAAGGTAAATACATCGGTGGATAGGGAATGTTCAGGGTTATTCTGTTTGAATTCATTATACAGGAAGAGCCTTCAATTTAACTGATAAAAAGTCACTAGCAATGTGTGCCTTAACTCTTCCATGGACTTTGTTTTCATAGACTAACCTGAATTAATCATGAGGTCACACTCAGGACACATGGGCAAATGTTTGAATTCAGAAACCATGCATTAAAGTTTAATTACTTTGCTCTTTTTGGCTCTAAACTGAAGATGTCAGGGATTAAGCTTCAGTTACATTCTCCTTGGCCTTTGATCACCGTGGCATACCTAATGTTAAGAATCAACACCTCTGTGCCTCTCAAATATATTTGGTTAATATTTTATGCATTTAGATTCTAATCTTTTCCGTCATTTGAGTACCTGGTGTTCACTGTATGTATGTAATGAATATTTTACATCTGCAGTGTTACAGGTTGAAAGAAGCTTAGGAATGTGAGGTTGTTCTGCTTCTCTTCCTTATGTTTAAGAATAGTTAATAGTCCACATAGTCACATCGAAATCATTCACTTAGCCTATTGTACGGATATACTGTATGTATAACATTGTGTCTCTGTTACAGCAACTGCGGGAGATGATGAAAGCCAGTCTATGGATCAGACAGCTGTAGTCCAACAATGCAAGCAAGCTGAAGAGAAAAGCCCACAAATAAGTATGTATGTTTATATGTTTTATGTATACTGATATGATACGATACCAATGTGGATAACAGCAGTTTATAATATATTCAGATCACTTATTCACTTGAGAAATTGTCTTCATTTTCCCAAAATCTTTCTAATGTGTTCATATATGTCTGATGAACTTTGTGTGTATGTGTGTGTGTCAGCTACACCTCCTGAGGGAAAACTTCATCGCAGTATTACCAGCTTGCCTGTTTTCAATCCTGAGAGACTCAGGATAGCCAAAGCTCAGGTGGACAAAGCTGTCAAGGTTAGAACATTACTCAACACATGAAAAGTCTGTGATCAGTATGATGAAGCCAGTCATTGTTAGTGTCTACTGTCCATCTTTCTTTGTAGATGCATAAGGTCTTCTCTGTCCATGGCCCTTACCCTGTCATCAGGGAAGCACTGAGGGCCAGGGGATGGGTGGAGCAGCGCAAGCCTCGCTCCAAACGCCATGCACACAAGCATCACAGTGATATGAGCAGAACCAACAGCTTTCACAGTAATGACGCTGGTGAAAGTGATGACAGTGATGGTGAGCTACAGTAGGTGGAAGTACGACTGTTTCAGAAACCTTGCCTCAGACTTTTTCTTTTTATATGTCTTGTATATTTCTTATTCTATTAAGACAACTCAGAGTCTGAAAAAGAGCCAGATCCAGATGGACTGTATGACATCATGGTAAGAAAAAATGCATGTTTTTCCCGAAGTGACACTACGGGGATAATAAACATTTCAGAGTGAATTAAATGTTTACATTCTTTAAATATTATTTAATTTGCCATTATCCTGAAAAAACATCTTTCCTCTGCCAGTCCTCCAATCTGCTGATATCCTAGAGAAGGTGTGTTTCTCTATCCAAACAGAAATGTAGATTGGCCTTGGAGTATATCTATCAAGAGAGATCTCTACCCTAGTTGAGCATAAACAGTGGTCTGTGTTTCACAACCTGCAATAAAACTAACAAATGAATTACATATTCCTATACAAACATCCAACATTGAAATATCATCTTAAATCAGAAAATGCTCCATTCAGAATGTCAAAAACGTAAAATAGTGTTTTCGAGATAGGAATAATGATAAAAAAAGAAGTGTTCTTGTTCTTCATGAATTTCTTCCGAGGTTTGTAAAATATCAATTTTGCTTGTTCCAGTCTCGCCTGGTCCGCCATGAAATGGTTTATTTCTACTGGACCAACCGAAGAGATGCCATCAACACTAACAACTTGTACAAAGAGCAAATTACCAATCATTTTGCAAAAGCAGGAAGCTTTACCACCAAGGTACATTATCATGTTGTTTTGAGCAAAAGTAGTCTCGATGGTTGTTCATCCCTTACACTCATGATCCATCTTTCCATTTTTCAGGTGGGATTATGTGTGAACCTGGGGAAACTGCATTGGTTTGATTCAGCAGACCCAGACACTTTCTTCCCCCGCTGTTATAGACCGGCAGCACAGGGCGAAAAGCATGCCTTCATTGGTGAGATCTCACCTTATGCCTCTCAAAGTTTGTCTCTTTCCTGTGTATTTATATTTTCTGTATTTGCTTACACCTCTTCCTCTGTTTCTGGCACTCTAGAGGACTACAGAAGAACAGCCTGCATTAGTCTGTTGAAGTACATCGTGGAGAGGGAACAGGGCGACAAAACAAGTGGCATAATTCACACAGTTAAGGGTATGAAGAACTCACAAAAATACATACTACAAAGAATACAGATGCATGCAAATATGTACTACTTACATACATGCCACACAAAAAACTTTCTTTTTAAACCTTCAGATAAGAAAAAAAGACAGAAACGCCGATACAAATCAGTAGTGCTTCCCAAAGTGATCGACTTTGCTCTAAAAGTATGCCAAGAGTTCCTGGAGAGTCTGGAGCACAATGACATAGACATAGGCTTGGAATCACCACACACACTTACAGAAGAGCAATGGACAGACTTTATTGAGAGTTACTACCTCATTGTTCAGTAAGTACAATTTGTTTCTGTGTGTGAGAGTGATCATGGATATTAAGCAAACCTTGAACTTCAGTTTCACTATAGTTTCCCCTCTTTCTGCTGCATGATTCAGTCGTAGAATAGAGACTGAGAACTGTAATCATTTGGTGAACTGCTGTAAGAATATGCTGCAAAAGCTCAGGGAGGTCAGTCCACAGCTGGACATAGATGGCATACACAACATCTGGATCATCAAACCTGGAGCAAAGTCCAGAGGCAGAGGTAAGAAGTCAAACATCACTGAACAGTTCCAGTAATATCTACCTACTGTGCTTGACTGACCTAGATCACCTGCCTTTTAGGAATCAAATGTGCCAAACGCCTGCACGATATCCTCAGGCTGATAGACGGTGATCCAACCCTGATCAGGGATAGCAAGTGGGTGGTACAGAAGTATCTGGAGCGTCCCTTACTGGTCCATGACACCAAATTTGATGTGCGCCAGTGGTTCCTGGTCACGGACTGGAACCCTCTTACTGTGTGGTTCTATAAAAAGTGTTATTTGCGTTTTTCCACACAGCTTTACTCACTGGATACACTAGATAGGTAAGATGGCAATATCCAAAATCCACAAATCAGAAGTATCTGGTTTTGAATAAGAGCATCACATTAAGATAGTGGCTGGTTTCATTTAACTTTCAAAGCAGCAGAGTTCACTATAGACATAATCACTAACAGAAGTCAGCTTTAGGTCATGGTTCATTTAACTGGTACCTGTGTTTCGGTTAATCTTTCAATAATATTTCAGTCTTTAAGAATACTAATTGCTTTGCATGGCTAACATTACAAATCAACCTATGATGACAATGAAAATATTTATTAGAGGAAAAATATTTACATATCTGTGTGGGTCATAAATATTTTATCCTATCCACTGTAAACTGTTATTAATAATTTGACAAATGTTTGAGAAAAAGCAGTAGGAAATGTGATTATAGATGTTTAGTTTTGATCTGGGTGTATTTTTTACTATATTTAACAGAGAGGGTAGCCACAATAGTTTATTAAAAAACAGTGATACAAAATTGAAAAACAGCTCCAAGTAAATTTTGCTTCTTGACAGTTTTTGTGTTTTATCTTCAGTGATTTTGCTGCTATTCTTAATTTACACTAAGTATAAGCAGGAAAGTAGAAATGTATTAAAGTATGAGAAAACACTCTCAACAGTTTTATTAAGTAGCCACTACTTCGATCTTCTACAAGTTTCCTCATACTTATTTCCTGCCACTAATTCCAACCATTTCGCCTGAATTTGGGACTTTTTTTTTCCATTCTCTCCAGCTCTGTACACCTATGTAATAACTCCATCCAGAAGCATCTGACGCCTTCCCAACAACGCCACCGAGGCATCCCAGTGGACAACATGTGGTCAGATGAGCAGTTCAAGACCTTTCTGTCGAGCAAGGGTCAGGAAGCCCAGTGGGAGTCTGTTGTCGTCTGTGGGATGAAAAAGGCTGTGATCCATGCGTTACAGACAGCACAGGACCTGGTGGAGTCGCGCAAAAACACTTTTGAACTGTACGGTGCTGACTTCATGTTAGGTAGGATATTGGAGGGTTACTTGCATAATCCCTGGTTCTTTGATAACAGAGTGAGGTGTTTCACAGTGGGAATCATCCAACTACGGAAGCTCCAATGACATCACGTCTGTCAATGACAGACCAGTCGAGCCATGCTCGGAGACCCACCCTCTCTTATTACCAAAGTCGACCGCCCCCTCCTCAATCATTCTAAGCCGTTTCTTTCTGTGCCTGCAAGGAGGAAACCCTCCGTTCTTTTTCTAACTTTGCTTGTTGTTTCACTAAAGGAGATATAGCCAACTCCTAGATTGCAACCGCTCCCTGACGCCTTAACCCTTGACTTCAAGAGAGACCTTTAGACTAGATCAGCAGTACCTGGCTCCAGTGCAGGATGAGACAGTGATGGATGAACGACATCGAGCCTATAAAAGTGCACTAACGTGTGAGGTGTAGCCCAACTTGCTGCTGTACAAATGTCCTGAACTGACACCACTCTGAATGAGGCCCACGATGAGGCCATGGGTTCTCACTCCCAGAAGAGGCTGAGAGCCCTTACATCTGTAAGCAAGAGAAATAGCCTCCACAATCCAGTGCAGCAGCCTCTGATGGGACAGTGGCCTGCCCTTATGAGGGGTGACCCAGGAAACAAACAGCTGATTGGTTCTCCTGAACCCAGCTGTTCTATCAACATACACCCCTAGAGCCTGCACAGGGCAGAGGGTGTTAAAATCGTTTGTCCTCCTCTGAGGAGAATGGTGGACGGTGAAAGGCTAACAGCTCTAAAGTAGGACATCTGTACGATGACTCCATTACTTTAGATACAAATGCTGGATTAGGCTGCAGGCATGCTTTAACACACCCAGGGACCAACTGCAAACAGGAGGGGTGGACTGACAAAGCCTGTAGGTCACTAACTTGCTTTGCAGTGGTCAGAGCCAGAAGCAATGCAGTCTTAACTGAAAGAAATCTTAACCCTACCACCTACATGGGCTCAAATGGGTGATGTGAAAGGGCATCCAGAACAAACAACAAATCCCACAAAGGCACCAGCTGCCTGGACACTGGGAGCTTATGGTGGGTCCCCTTCATGAAGCGACACACCAAAGGATGTTGCCCCGCCGACTTATCACCAAAACCTAAATGAGAAGCTGAAATTGCTGCCAAATAGACCTTAATTGTGAAAAAAGCTCTTCTTTTATCTACCAACTCCTGCAGAAAACAAAGCACCTCCACCACAGAACACTGGAAAGGGATAGTGCCCCTGTCATTGCACCATTCCTCAAAAACCCACCACTTGCCACTGTAAAGTGAGCAAGTGGAGGAGGCTCTGGCATTCTGAATAGTATCAAATACTTAAGGGTGCAGGCCTGCTACATTCAAGTCCTGAGCCTGGGAAAGAAGATCTCTGCATATGGGGGAGTGGCCATGGCTTGTCCACCAGAAGCTGAATTATTTCTGCTATCCAGTGTTTGGACAACTACCGAGGAGCCACCAAAATTGGCCAGAGTTGGAGAGATCAGGCTGAGAGGCAGAAAGGCACAAAGAAGGACATTCGGGCCAGGGGTGGGCCAGGGGTGGGCCAGAGTGTCCACGCCCAGTAGTGCACACGTCTGACAGGGAGAAGAATAGTGGGCAGTGAGTGTTTTTTTGAGAGGCGAAGAGCTCTATGTCTGCCTGACTGCATTTCTGCCAAACCTGTTCCACCACCTGTGGGTGACGCTTCCACTCCCCGTACAGTGGGTTACCTCTGGACAATAAGTCTGCTCCCCTGTTCAGAATCCCAGCTACATGGGTCACTCTGAGGGACAGGAACTGTGTACTGCCCCACACAATTATCCTCTGAGCTAGCATGTGCAGCTGCAAAGAGCGAGTGCCACCTTGACCATTCATATAAGCTACCACAGTGGAATTGTCTGTCTTCACCAACACGACACCCATGTAGATGAGGCAAAAAATGCACAAGTGCTAAAAACACTGCTTGCATCTCCAGCACATTTATGTGCAGCTGAGCCATCCGTTGGGACCATATGCCATTGGCTGACCTGCCCATTAGTATCGCACCCCACCCTGACAGGGAGGCGTCTGTTGTCATGCGTTTTTGTACATCCTCCGGTAAATAGATATGGTGAGGCAATCCAACTTACTGGGCAGAGAAATGTTTGAAGACACTGAGACTGATCTGCGATTGGGATGGAGGTGGTGAGCCACTGAAGGCTCCATAACTGGAGGTTTGGCCAGCCCCAGCTCACTCATCCCCTAGATCTCCAGCTTGGAACAGCTCTTGGTTACTTGTTTGCTCTTAAAGGGGCTGGGCCAGTACCAACTCATTTCTTTCATACAAGCAGGCACTGCTGAACAAAGCTGTCTGGGTGGAGGCTGGGCTGGCGGGAGCCTCTTGCCATCATATAGGTCCCGCTCCATTCCCTCAGCACCCTGGGCTGCTGGCCACAGGATTCCCAGCTTGGCTGCAGCCCTTTTGCAGACCTCATACAAGTCGCTCTCCACTGGTGGAACAACCTCAGTAGCGCTTGATGGTCTGGACTGCTGGGGTGGGAAAGAAGAGTCTTCTTCCTCCATATCCCACAAGTCGAGGAGGTCAGAGTTGGCATCACACTCTGCATCGTCATCTTCCAGTATCCGTTGATCCAAACCCTCGAACAGCGGGGGCATAACTGGGGATTCTGCGTCCATCATGTCCGCCTAGCTCATCGGAGCTCGCACCTGATGGCCATCAGCTTTGGGAGTCACGGCTGCCAGACAGGGATCCTGACTGTTGGCTACAGCTACTGTCAGCTTACTTTCCAAAATTTTCTCCAGCATTGAAGCACAGTGAGAACAGGACTGCGGGTCAGCTAGCAAAGCCTGAGCATATTTAGTGCCCGTGCATGCTATGCATGAGGGTCCGTGTCCGAGATGGATGTACCGCATGACGTGGGACACGGGCAGGATGCGGCCTCCTTAGCTCTCAGCTCTGACCCTTTGGCAGGAGTGGCGGCCGTAGACATGCTATGGAAAGGGGGATAACACCACAATAAATGATTAGACTCGGCTCGTCAAGACACGTTAGCACCTGTCCACGCTAGAGTTAACAGCATAGCTGTAGCCGAGCAAGTAGCAATGTTATGAGTTAGCTCATCGTAACACATTAGCTAAACTCAGAGAATAAGTCCAGATAACAACCTGATGTTACCCAAATCAGTACAATGCAAACTCGCCTTGACGCATTAGTTTGATACTTCTCGTGAAGTACTTACTCAGGGCGATCTAGACTAAAATGGAAACGTAATACTTGACAGGACGCCTGGGAACTATTGAGCAGCTAACCAAAAGCCTCTGTCACTGACAGACGTGATGTCATTGGAGCTTCCGTAGTTGGTCACGCCCAAGGCGAGCCCCATTAGGATTGAGGAGATGACGTAACAACCAGCGTCCTCGCCCCATTTCGCCATTTTGAACTTAAAGCACTATCAGTCCCATGGCAGTGCATTCATTCTTTTAGTAAATTATCTGTAAAAATCCGTCCGTTCGAAGACGCCTGGGAGACACTGCTGCGTTTGAAACTATTGCAGTTACTTCCGTGATTCACGCAGTGAACGTAGAGACCCGGAGGTACGTAATTTTTGGGTTTCCGACTAGTTTAACGCATTTCCAATTCCCACACACTAACCAGACCATCACTAAACTAGAATCGGACCAGTCACTTCACAGATACATGGAATACGAATGTAGGAGGAAACATTAAAAACATAAACAATGCTGTCTATTGACTGTGAAATAATGTTGATAGTATTTCCCCATGAATACCCCCTTAATTACAACACGTAAACATGTCACTATCCAAGGGTTTACCTTTAGCACCACAGTGTTTTCAGTCATCGGGCTCGTAGATGACCAAACCCTGAACCCAGCCACAGCAAAACGGTTCATAGCTGCCAAAGGACTTAAGGCTTTTGAATTCTTTCACTGTGTAGTAACTTATGCCGAAAACGAGAACGTTAACTAACTGCATGTAGGTACTGAGTGACAGAGTCCAGTCGGTAAACATCTGTAGCTCATAGGGTCTATATCCTTCATATTTCTGATCTTCTCCAAGTACTTTTGCTTAGCAGTCGCGTTGAGCTTCTCTCGATAGAGACCCCTTGTTTTCATTGCTGCCTTATCCATTTGTTTTCTTAAATCTTGATTCATACGGTTCTTTCTAGCACGTTGCCCATAGCAACTGATAGCTTGTTAGTTCAAAATGGCGCAGCCTCCAGGAAATGTCACGTGATATGACGTATGTCTTCATTCCTAATAGTAAAGCACTGTGTAAAGTTAGAAAAAGAACACTGTGTAGTTTTCATTGTCTGGCTCACATAGGTATTTCATTAGCTGCAAATACTTTAGTCAATGCTGTATAGTTGTTTTTTTTTTAGGTTTCTTATTTAAAAGAGGACAGTGCATATGAATGAACATATCAATGTAAATATGCCAGAATCAGCCAAAAGGCTACTTTACAGCTGTAGCCCTTGGATGGTCAGAACAAACAACAATGAAATAGAATAAATGCAACACATCATCACATAATGAAAACCCATGGTACAATAAGAAAATACAGGACAACAAATAAATATAATAACATACAACATTAGATGTTGCACATATTGGTATAAAATTAATGGTGACAGATCTGGTTTCTTTTAAGTGTTTTAATATGTATATTTGGTGTGTGTGTGTGTATTTAGAGCTTTATGTGTGTGTGTGTGTGTATGTATGTATGTATGTATATACACATACATACACACACACATATATGTGTATATATATATATATATATATACACACACACACACACATATATG